>PVJA010052318.1:0-11284 GCA_004027025.1 Myocastor coypus
AAAAAAAAAAAAAAGTTGGTAGTTTATGGGGATTTGTTCTCTTCTTCAAGTAACTACACTGTAGTTTTCAACAGGCCTCAAGAAAACAAGCAAGAAACTGAAAGCCAGCCACTGCTGACCTTGGGAGAGACCTTCAGCTTACTTTTCCCATTCTACATGCAAAGCCCCAGGTTTGTGGGATCTTAGCTAGTTGGTCTATTTTAACCTCAGAGGGTTAATCAGCTCCAGAAAATAGGAAAAAAGCCGTGGCACCAGGGAGGAACAACAGTGGAACTGATTTTCTTTGTGTGTGTGTGTGTGTGTGTGTGTGTGTGTGTGTGTGTGTGTGTTCCAAGGATTGAACTCGGGACCTTGTGCTGGCCAAGCAGGTGCTTGTGCCACTGAGCTATCTCCCCAGCCCTGAAGCTGGTTTTCTCCTGGCAGTCTTAACCTTTGTGGCGGATCACAGTTCAAGGCAAGTTACTACAAATTAACATAGAAAGGGAAGGCGTTCTAGAGACAGTAGTGCACAGAAATGATGCCCGTCTACCGTGGGCACAATGGAGAACCTTTACCCTGTAGAGCAGGTATAACAGAAGAGCACCCACACTCCTCACTCAGTGTGCCAACACCGGGGCCTGGCAATGCCTGTCCTCTCCCTGCCCACAGGACAACAGTAGTTCCAGAAGCCAGGGGAGTCTGATCAGTTAGCAAGGTGCAGAGAAGTTCTGGTGACCACACTAAGGTTATGTGTAGTATATTTCAAATGACCTCAAAGAATAGGTTTGGGATATTATGGCCAGAAAGGCCAGCTGTTTGGAGGTGGGTATGCTCACCATTCTGGACCAAGCATCACAGTAGTACCCATGGAATACATACAAATTCCCATGTTGAAAGGATGGACAGTGTGAACTAGATGGCTCGTTTTCCTTTACTTCCCCCTTGTGCTCTTGGCCACAGGGCAACTCCTACTTACCTTCAAAGCCCACCTGGAGGTCAGCTCAGCATAGAGGGAAACATCTAAACCTGAGCCAGCATAAACCTTTTTTCTTTTTAAAGTTGACTGCTGCTGTTCTTTGTTACAGTAACAATGGTAGCATGCTCTCTTCACCCTAATTTTCCCTATAGACTACTAAACCCTCATAAGGTACAGCATTCCTAACCCAGTTCTACCATAACCACTTGATAAATCATTTTAGCATTTGGTTCTGAACTCTGACAATTCTCACAAAATCTTCATAGACCTGAATTTTTTAAAAACTTTATGTTATGACTGGCTCAGCCTGCCCTGGGGGTGGAGCTGGTGCAGCATGTGGTGCCAGGGATGGGACCAAGGTCCCTGTGGTTGCCTAAGCTACCTTAAGCAGAAGCTCTAGACCACTGAGCCATCTCGCCAGCCCAGACCTAGACTTTTGAGAGTTGGAACATAGCCAGGTGTGGTGGTGCACACCTGTAATCCCAGCACTTGGGAGGCTGAGGTAGGAGGATCAGTGCGAGTTCAAGACCAGCCTGGGCTACAAAGCCAGCCTGAGCTGCATTAGTGAAACCCTGTCTCAAAAAGACCAAAAAAAGAAAAAAAAAAAAAAAAGTTGGAACATATTTTAGGCCACCTTAGAACAAAATTGAAAATTGATTCCAGGTTCTGTGAATCACTGGTTACATGAATAATTCTCAGTTTGGGAAAGATACTTTGAATTCATTTTCTTTTCCTCCTTTCTTTGACAATGAGTAGTTCTCCACCACATTCTCTGCAGACCTTTGAACATAGCAACAGTGCTGTCAGCTGCCGGAGTGAGGGCTTGTTGGATGGACTGCCATCCCCCTTGCATTTTCTGAGCAGCAGTGCAGTGTGGGCCTCTCCTTCACCCTGGGCCCGGCATTGTTGCTGGGAGTCCGAGAATGTATCCCATGTCGCCATCACTTCTAGCAGCGTTCCGGATCTCCTTCAGGCCTAAGGGACATGGACATGTTTCCCTGAGCCCCATTCCAGGGATGGCTTGCAAGTGTCCATGGCAAATTCTTGGACTCCACTTCTGGGATTGCAGAATGCTCCTTCTCACTACTCTTTGCCCAAGCTGGAAAGGAAGAGCATGAGAGATGGAGGGGACAATATTTTAAAATCCTATGCTAAGTAATTTTACACATTTAGTAATGAAATACAGAATGATTTTGTTTCTGCATTGTAAGATTCACTTTGTGTCACTCTTGCATTCCTAGGTATGTAGCGTGTTGTTTTTGTTTTGTTGCTTCTTACTTTGTATCTCAGTTACCCTTGTTACTGGGACAAGTACCCGACAGCTAAAATGAAGAAAGGGAAGGTTTGTTTAGCCCACAGTTACTGGAGGTTTCAGTCCATCTCCTGACGTAAGGCTGAGCAGAGAGGGTGGTGGCAACTCAGGCAGTAGCTGGCCTCTCTCCTCTCCTTACACTGTAATGCAGTGTCTGTCCCAGGGAACTCACATCTGTAATCCCAGCACTGGATCATGAATCAATCACAAACTCCAGAAGCTGCCCCATGCCTGCATGAGGCTTTGGGAGGATAACTAGACACAAACCAGAACACTGGATTTTTTTTCCACCTCATTACAAGAGGTTTCAACCACATAAAAGTAATGATAATGATATAATAAGCCTCCACCTACATTCAACTTCAGCAGCCATGGCTGGCCATCTGACTGCCATTCCACTGCTTTCCAGCCTCCACTGAGATCAAGCACCTCCCACATACCCTATCATATATTAATTTAAAAAAAATTTGTGTTTGGTACAATATCTCATTACATAGCTGGGACTCATAGTGATCCAATTGTTTTCAGCCTCCCCCAGAAAGGATTACAGGCATGCATCACCATGCCCGGACTTGGTCACCTGCTCAGAGAGCCTGGGTATGGTGCGGACACAACATGTGCTGGGGATTGAACCCTAGACCCTGCACTCACCCAAGCAAGCTCTTGGTCTGCTGAGCTATCTCACTGCCCCCCCCCCTTTTTGTAGTACCAAGGACCAAACTCAGGACCTTGTTTTTGCGAGGCAGGCACCTATGCTGCTGAGCTATCTTGACAGCCCTAAAAGTCTTTATTTATGTATTTGGTACAGAGTCTCACTATGCAACTCAGACTCATAGTGATCCTTCTGTCTCAGCCTCCCCAGCACTGGAATTACAGGCGTATGCCACCGTGGCTGGTCTCATTGGCAGGCATGGCATGCCCTAGGTGTCAGGGCCAGCACAGCATGCAATACTGGGCATCAAACCCGGCTCCTTGGGCTTGCCAGGCAGGTGCTAGGACCACCCAGCCATCTCCTCAGCCACACATCCTATCATATAAATAGTACGGGAAACTCCAGTATCTCTAAAAGATTCTCTTATTTTGGCAGTCCCGCCCCCCTCCTTTGGAACCAGGGATTGAAGTCAGATCTTTGCATTTGCCAGGCAAGTGCTTATTCTACTGAGCTATCTCCCTGGCCGCTTTGGCAGTTGTTTTAGAAAACATTTCTCATATCTACATTTTTAAAAATAACCATTTGATGGAGAGCCTGCGATCCCCAAAAGGTTATAAATGGGGGACTGATCTGAGGCCTTCACCCAAGGTCTCACTCATTTGTCAGATTGCATTTCAGTATTTTTCTGGGTGTTGAATCTTCCATGCCCAACTCTGATTCTCAGTGGGGCAATTTTTATTTTACCATAGATGATGCTGTCATCTAGCCTTGTATCACAGGTGACAAGCCAACACAGCCCTGACCACCCATCTTACTGAGAGTCCAGTGCTATGTTCAGAGCTTCTGAGAAAGGAACAGAGCCTTCAAAGGTCACTTTCCAGGCTTGAGTGCCAGAAGAGTGATGTTTTGAGTCAAGAAGATGAGATCCCTATTAGGGTCACTGGTGGGCGGGCCATCCAGGGACAGTCTCCAGCAGCACAGGGCCCTCATCCAAGGACATTCTCATGATTCTTTATAGAGGCTAGCTCCGCACCATCTGTGAGCTGAGCCCCCAGAAAGACACGTGGACACCAAAACTCAGGATGGGTGCCGGGGAAGGTCCCTTTAGCACATGCAAGTGTTTTAGTTACTATTCTGTCATTGCTGGGACAAATACCCGACACACAAGCTTAGAGGAGGAAAGGTTTACTTAGCTCACAGTTCCTGGAGGTTTCAAGATGCAGCCTCCTCTTGATAGAGACTGGAGGAGGGGCTGGGGCTCTGCCGTGTCCAGGATGATCTGCTCTATGCCTCCGTGCGAAACCGCCGCCTGGCATGTGGGGGAGGGGGACCTCTGACAGCGCATGCTGTCAGTTTAACAGTTAGCGCCTCTCTTGGCCACGCCCTTCAAGCCCCGCCCCTCAAGCTGCGTGCCTGACAGCCCTGTCCCTCAAACCTTGCGCTTGACAGCCCCATGATTTACATGAGACTTTGCCAGGACAACTAGATACAAACCACAACATTCTACCCCTGGGCCCCCAAAGACTCATTCATGTACATCCCTTTCTGCAGAAGGCATTTTAGTTCATCTCGTAAGAGTTGCCAAAATCCCAACAGTTTCAGCATTGCTGAAAAGTCTAAGTCCCAAGTTTCCTCCAGATCCAAGGCAAACTCTCAACTGTGAGCACCTACACAAACAAAAAAGTACATATGTCAAACATTCAAAGGTAGAACATTCAAAGGCAGAAGATAAACATTGTCCTTCCAAAAGGTATACACAGGAGGACTTAACCCACTGGGGCCAAAACAAGTCCGAAACCCAGCAGGGTAAACATTAAGTCCTGTGGTTCCATGTGGAACATCCAAAGCAATCTGTGGCAAATTGTGAGCTCCATGTGGCTCCATCCCTGTGGCACTCTTGGTAGCTCCCACAGCTTCTCTCTTAGGCCGGCTTTGCTCCCTCTGTGCAGTTTTCCTTTGATGATCCATGATCCTGGCTCTTCCAAACTTCTGGGATTTCCATGGAGTAGGCTCCTCACTCACAA
This sequence comes from Myocastor coypus, assembly GCA_004027025.1. Lineage (NCBI taxonomy): Eukaryota > Metazoa > Chordata > Mammalia > Rodentia > Myocastoridae > Myocastor > Myocastor coypus. The sequence goes on from PVJA010052318.1 coordinate 4,944, forward strand.
CTTCACACATTGCCCTGCCTGGGACACACTGCCTGGCCTCCCAGGCCTTCTTCTGAACTAGAGGAGGAAGCCTTCTTAACCTCAGAATTCCCACATTCTTCATGCACCTAAAACCAGTGCCATGTGGATGATGCCAAGGTCTGCTGCCAGCTGGAGCAGTAGCCAGGTTTCCTTCTCTCTTCACTATTGGAGTCTAGTGCCTGGATTTCTGAGCACTCTGACCCTGATTCCGAGGAGCAAATTTCTTTATGCTGGTGCCATTCTGTGACCTGGTGTGGCCACCGCCTCCATTCTGGAACATGGGGCTCTGCAGCTTTCTGCTCAAAGCAAAGTCCCTCATCCTTGTGCTTTTGAGACTGCAAAGGCAAGAACCTGCCGTCTCCTGTGATGCTCTCAGGACATCTTTGCTACTCTCTTGTTCCTCCTGGGCAATGGAGATCTCAGCTCTGTCTTTGCAGTCCACAGCCTTCCTGGCACTTCCTTTCTAGCCAAATTCACAGCATTTTAAATCATGCTGCTGGGCTCTTTGCTCTTCATTGTCAACATATATTTAACTAAGAGCCACCCAGAATTAACCATGCCACTGCCCCAATATTTGACTGCTTTGAATTTTCCTTTGAAAATTAATTAGTCTGCCATGTTTAATTTCAGTCTCAGGCAAAGTCTCTGGACACAAGCAAAATTCTGTCAAAGTTTGGGTCAAGCCAAAACACAAATGATCTGGAATCCAACAGCCAATACAGTTTTTTTCCCAGCAGAAACCTCCCCAGGCTGGTCTTTACAGGATGGCTTTCTATCAGTCTTCTGATCTGAGCTCTGACCAGAACCTCCCCTATAGAAGTGCCAAAACTGTTCCAGTGCTTTACTCATAGGCAACATCGCCAATCCTTCCCTATTTCTTCCCATAAGCCATTCCCAAAAGCTTGTTATCCACACGGTCAGGTATAGCCACAGCAATGACCTCACTCTGCTGGTACCAAATTCTATTTTAGACACTTAGAGGAGGAAAGGTTTATTTAGCTCACAGTTCCTGGAAATTTCAGGACACTGCCTCCACTTTATAGGGACTGGAGGAGGGGCTGGGGCACTGCCATATCCAGGATGATCTGCTCCATGCCTCCACATGAAACCGCTGCCTGGGGTGAGGTCTTCTGACAGCTCCTGCTGTCGGTTTAATGGTTAGAGCCTCTTTTGGCACACCCCCTCAAGCCCCACCCCTCAAGCTGCCTGCTTGACAGCCCTGCCCCTTGAGCTGCTGACTTGACAGCACCATGATTTACATGAGGTTTTGCGGGGACAACTAGATACAAACCACAACAGCAAGTGACTAAAATTTTATCGTAATGTACAAACCAGAATTTGTTGGGGATCTAGCTCAGTAGTACAGCAGAAGGAAGGAGAAAACAAAGGAAGGAAGGAAGACAGAGAGAGAGAGAGAGAGAGAGAAATGACCAAACCAGAATAGCTGATCTTTCAATAAGCACAAGGGAGAGCGTGCCACACCCTCGGCAGGGAGATGCCAATTTACACTACAACATACCACTTTATGCCCACGAGGATAACTATACTAAAAGACAGCAGAGAGTGTTAGTGACAGCTCTAATCATTGCTGGTAAGATCGGAAGGGTATACCCCTTTGGAAATGCTTTGGCAGATCCTCCAAATGTTAGCCATATTTACCACACCATCTAGCAGTTATAATCATAGACGTGTAGGTAAAAGAGACGCAAAGATCCTCACAAAAAATGTGCACACCAGCATTCCTAACGGTGTTATTTCTAATAGCCCCAAGGAAGAAATGACCTAAGTGCCCAACAGCCGACGGGCGGCTAGGTAACGTGCCATGCATGCATGCACACACGGTGGATTCTTCTGTCATGAGGACACATGCTCCGACATGAGGGAGGCCCAAACATACTATATGAAAAAGCCTCTGCTTAGCTGGCTCACCTCAGGCTCACACCCTGAGATTCTGTGCGCGGAACTTGCACTTCACGTATGTGGCTGCCCCAGACTCGGTGGGGGGCATGGGGGTGAAGGAGTGGGTGTGGACTTCAGTATACCAAAATCTTAGTTTTTCTTTCTGAATCACAAGAGTTACAAGTTCTGTTGTCTTGTGTATACTTTTCTGTTTCCTGCTGTTCACAAAGTACTTGTGGGCCAGTGAGATAGCTCAGTGGTCTAAAGCACCTGCTTAGGTAAGCTTAGGCAACTGCAGGGACCAGCACCACATGCTGTGCCAGCCCCACCCTCAGGACAGGCTGAGCCGGCCATAATAGATATATTTAAAAAATTGTGAGAAAAATAATCTGAAACACAAAGCCGAGAGATCACCTTCATGCTCCAGCCGCAGGGAGCCGGTCTCTTCCTGCCTGCTGCCCTGTGGTCCTCTTTCTAATCTTATCTCCTGAGCGTAATTCTTGTCTGCCTGCCTGCCTGGACTCCCAGGGTCTACCACTTGCTGGATTATAAAGCACACAACATGCTCCAGAATATGCCTAGAATACTGTGGAATTTACTAAATATCCATGGTGCATCTATGTCTTTGGTGATAAAAAAAAAAAAAAAAAATCCCTGCATCAGAACAAGATGCAATAGTCTAGCAAGAGAGTACACAGATGTGCAATCCTTTAAATCAAGACATAAAGTGATAAACAGCTGCCATTCAAGAGAACTCACCAGGGCTGGGGACATAGCCTGGCGGCACAGCACCTGCCTACAAGTACAAGGTCCTGAGTTCAACTTCAGGTACAAAAAAAAAAAAAGTGAAACACAAGCGGACTTGCCAGGCAGCTCCTCTGTCTTGTTAGAATGAGGAGAAGGCAGGTGAAAGCTACCTGGATGTAGAGCAGGGAAAGCCACATGCTAGATAAAAAGAACAGCTCAGTGGCATAGCACTTGCCTGGCAAAGGCAAAGTCCTGAGTTCAATACCTGGTACTCACAAAAAATAGCAAAAGAAGAAAAAAAAAAAAAGGAAAGAAAAAAGAAGAAGCTGGGAGGAGTTTGGCTCATCTAGCTTTCAGGGAGCAGCTCGACTGGGAGCCCTCTACGTGGCGCTAGGGGTAAGGGAACGCAGGGCACCTGCAGCCCCACCTCCGCCTGCCCGGGAGGTGCATCCTTCAGCAGGGATGCAAACTCGGACAGCTGTGACAACGGCAGGCAGGTGGAGGCAGGAAGAGACCTACCGTCTCGAGGGTCACGTGCAGGGTGTCCTATGTGGGCGCAGGCCCTGAGATCTTTGAGCCCAGAGAGGCGGGGGATGAGAGGCCCCTAGCCGTGGCCGGTGACTCCGTCAGGGCAGCCAGGGTGACCCAAAGAAGGCAAGGACTAAATAAAGTCAGGGCTGTTGACTTTCGAGGGAAGCAAGAATCTGCACTTGTGTCCCAGCAGCGGGAGCGGAAGGTGATGGGCTGCCAAGGTGCTTGGGAAACAAGTTTGCTAAGTGCTGGTGTAGCAGGTGGCCTGAGAGGGGACCCGGCAGGTTCCGGGCTCCTGGGAAGCAGCTCCGAGGACTCATTTCTAGAACAGGACGCACGGGGGTGGGGCGGTGGGGGTGGGGGTGGGGGTTCTGCAGCGGAAGACTGGGCTTTGGGGGCCGCGGGGAGTCTGGAGGGCCTCTGGCCGGGCTGGGCTGGGAGGCTAGCTGCAGCCAGATCTTGGTGGCGCAGGTCCCGTGGAGGAGCTGATAGAAAGGACAGGTGTGGGGTGTGTAGCACAGGGCGGTGGAAGCGCTGGTGTGGACAGGCTGGCTGTGGGAACCCACGGGCAAGGCGGCAGCGCCTCAAGGGGCAGGACAGGGCAGAAACTCAGCCCAGAGAGGGCAGCGGGGGAGGCAGCGGGGAGCCCCAGGAAGGAGGGGAGACAGGCGTGTGGAGGCCCAGATGGTAGTGCTCATCCCTCTCCTCTTGGAGAGTCTTGGTGCATGTGCAGTTTCTTGTAATAAAAAGTTGCATGCTGGCAGGGGCGGTATATTCCCTTGGTCAGTCCCAGTGGCCCTGGAGGTTGAGGCTGGAGGATCTCAGCAGAGACCAGGAGTTAGAGGCCACCGGGGCAACAAAGAAAAAAATCACATCTCAGAAAGGAGTGAATGAATGATGGATGAGTAAGTGACTGAATGAATGAGTGAATGAGTGATGAATGGGGAATGAACGAATGAATGAGTAGTGAATGAGTGAATGAGTGAATGTTGGAAGAAACAGAGACCCCAGCCTCATCTCTCCGCAGGGAGTTATTTATTGTAAGAGGTGATAGGCCGAACTGCTCTCCCCTCCACCCCCAACCCCACACTGCGACACACACACACACACACACACACACACACACACACACACACGGTGGTCACCAGTGCAGGTGAGCAATGCCGATGCCACAAGCGTAGATGCTTTATCTCAGCCCAGCCTCAGCCAGCCCCAGCGCATGCCATTCTTCTAGCGGCCTTTCTGCTCCATCCAAGCCACTCTTCACCAAGCACTTGATAGTGTTTTCCCCCACATTCAGCTCCATCTGTGCTTTGTTTCTTCCCCCAGTTGGCATTAAACCCAGGGTCATGACCCTGAGCTACAATCTGCACCCTTTACTTTTTTATTTTGTTTTTTTACTTAGTAAGGTTCCTCAAGGAATGAGTGAGTGTAGGAGATGTGTCAGGTAAATAAATACCAACAGGAGGTTTAAAGTGAGAAGGACAGAGATTCAAATCCAGGCCTCTGTTTCCTAGGTTGTGTGACCTCAGGGACATGATAGCCTCCGGGGCACTTACCTCAAACACTCACAGGGACTGTTCCACGTCACATGTGACTTCTGTCCCACCCTTGTGACATAGGCTCAGAGTGGCTATTTTTATATCTCTCCACTTCCTTCTGTTTCCTCTTTCTTTGCTTTCCTCCTCTGCCTCCGCTTCCTCCTTTCTGTCACTTCCTCTTCTTCCTTCCATTGGATTTCCCCTCTGACAACCTTCTCCCAAGATACCTGGAATCCAGGGTGTGGCATTGTCAGGTTGTGTGGACTCCCTCTGGCTCGAGGTTAGGGTTGGGATTGGGGTTAGGTTAGGGTGGCAAGTGGCAGAAAATGCCTGCAAGCAGAGCAGTGTTGGTGGGGCTAAGAGGGGCACCGTGTAGACAGTGTAGACGCAGAAGTTCTGCCTTACATTAATAGGGTCCATGAGCAGAATGCACACATCCTGACCACATGGGTGGCCAAGCACCCAGAATCCTTAGCAAACCCATGACCACACAGTTCAATTCAGCTCTCTTTCTACTACTGGAAAACACAACTGAGGTATCACCCTCCTTCCTTTCCCTCTCCTCTTTCCCCTCTTCCTCATCCTGTTCTTCACATTCTTTTTTTTTTTTTTTTTTTTTTTTTTTTGTCTTTTTGAGACAGGGTCTCGCTATGCAGTTGAGGCTGGTCCTGAGCTCACTTTTGTAGCCCAGGCTGGTCTCAAACTCGCACCAATCCTCCTGCCTCAGCCTCCCGAGTGCTGAGATTACAGGCATGTGCCACCACGCCCGGTGCAAATCTTCCAGGACCCTTCTTTCTTTTTGACCTTGCACTTGCCAGACAGGCACTTGTGCCACGGAGCTATCTCCCCAGCCCATGTTCTTCACATTCTTACTCTCTCTGTCTCCCTCTACCTCTCCGCCCTTTTCTCCTCCTCCTCCTCTTCCTCCTCTTCCTTCTCCCCACTTCCTTTTCTTTCCTTAGTACCTGGGATCCAGCAAGGCTTTTACAGTGAGCTACATCCCCAACCTTTTTAGTATTTCATTTTTTGAGACAGGATCTCACCAAATTGCTAATGAGCCCAGGATGGAGTCTAGCTTGTGATCTTCCTGCCTCAGCCTCTCCAGGTGCTGGGTTTACAAGCATGCACCACCATACCAGCCAAAAACTCCATGTCTTTCAAAAATCAGCCCTTTGTGTAGGTGGATACTGACCCCTCTCAGTGGGAGAAGTTTTGAACATACATTATGAGACTGTTCACTTCAGGCAAGATTGATACAGAGAAAACAGGTCTCAACTCATTTTCTGCTGGGCTGCGGGGATCCCTGACAGTTCCTGCCTCAAAGGCTTGGGCAAGGGCTAAGAGCAACTATGCCTCTGCTGGGCATGGTAATGCACACCTATAATCTCAGCACTCTGGAGGCTGAGGCAGGAGGATCGATGTGAGTTCGAGACCAGCCTGGGCTACAAAAGTGAGCTCAAGACCAGCCTGAACTGCATAGTGAGATCCTGTCTCAAAAAGACCAGAGAGAGAGAGAGAGAGAGAGAGAGAGAGAGAACAATCCCCACTCCACCTGGTGGCCACTCTGAGTCTGAAATAGGACTTGTGGGAAGCCTAGTGTAT
>PVJA010052319.1:0-12455 GCA_004027025.1 Myocastor coypus
CCTCTCCTCTCCTCTCCTCTCCTCTCCTCCCCTCCCCTTCCCTCCCTTCCTCTTATCTTATCTTATTTTATCTTATCTTGTCTCATCATCTTTTTTTTTATCTCTTTCTGTATTTAGTACAATGCGTCTACAGGGTTTCACTATACAAATGGGAACTGTACTGATTCTCCTGTTTTCAGCCTCCCAAATGCTGGGATTACAGGCACACGCCCAGTCTCAGTCACTGACTCAATGCGTACCCGGGCGGGGCCGGCAAGGCACTCGGAGAATCGAACCTCGGTGGCTGTGCTCTGCCTAATCAGGTGCATTAGTCCACTGAGCTGTCAGGCTAGCCTTCTATGCTTTTTCTATTAAACAAAACAGAAGTTTTTTCTTGCGATCCTGGGACATGCTATTAGGGTTTTCTCAATAGGCTGCATCCTACACTCTGCCTCTCACACATTTCTTATAATTTTGACACAGTGTCTCCAAACTGGTCAGTCTGCACTGAAACTGAGGTCCCCCTGCTGCAGCCTTCCAGAGGGCTGAGGTCCCAGGTACATGCCTCTGAGTCTGGGACCTCAACAATGTTTAAATATAGTTTTTGAAAGCCTAGCTTTAGCAAAGTGTTTTCTATATGAGAACAAATTACATATCCATGAGGTGGGGGAATGGGTATGGATTTCAACATAAAGGTACTAACAGAGGGCTCAAGTCCTAATTACTCCACTTCTTGCCTGTAAGAAACTGAGCAAATCAGTCGGTGCCTGTTTTCTCACAGCAGCACCTGTGAAGTGTAGCTCCCATACCTCGATTGTGAAGATGACGCCCAGGGGCCCATGTAAGGGCCTCGTGCATGGCAGGCCGCTGGCAAGAGGAATGACACCATGATTAACATGGCTCTTTCCAGTGTTCTTCTGTTCATATTCTGCCACAGGGCCATGAGCAGCATTTGGCCTGTATATTTTAGTGTAGTGACATCATTGTGAAAAAGGAACAACAACAGTGCTTTGAAAGGGAAAAAAATCCATAATATTCTTAATGTAAAGAAAAGTTAAATGAAATACCAACGACCATGCTGTAGGCATTGACACAGTGACTTCGCTATTTTCCAACAGGATACCAGTCTTGAGAGAAAGCAGGTGCAGAGCCAATTCCGAAGGGTATGGCTCAGTCTCTCTTCAACTTTATTAGACACTATGATCCTTAAACTTAATGGTTTCAAAGTAGGGCCAGTTAGTCCTATGCTGTTACAGAGTATCCTGACCAGGTGAGGATTGTCGCCACGTTGCGTAGCTTATGACATCTGTATTGCCTTGCAGTGAGGAGACCAATATGGGACACAGGACCAATAGACCCACCCAACTAGTGCTTGGATCTATGGGAGAGGGATAGGGAGAAATGGCCATGACAGTATGCAAATTTTATTTAAATTCTAGTGAGGAGGTTTGGGCATCTAGGACACATAATTCAATAAATATCAGTCCAATTAAACAAAGTCCATGTCTTCGAACCTAATCAGATTACTCTGAGATTAAGCAAGTTAAGAAAGTCATTTTAAGAAAATAGCATAGTAGTATTTTCAGGTTGGCAAACTTGCAGTCTTCACTTAATTGATGTGGATATTCATTTGTACCTTCAGTGACATCCACTGTCTTTTGGTGCATAGAGGACGCATTGGCAATCGATTCCAAAATAATACTTGGGACTGTTGTTCTGTGAATGCCCATGGCCTCAGCATCCCTCACCCGGCCAGCTGCTGCAGATAGATGCTCCTCTGTTTCTTTTCCTCTTCTCCCCTCCCCCAGGGATGAGTGATTGTTTCCTTGCACAAACTAAAATGGATCTCAATGTCAAGGTCTACACCATAGGGCTCACTTTCATTTGTTTTGTCCTTTTGTCCTCTGTCTAGCATGATCCTCTTCACTGCTATCTGCATTTTTGCAACCTTTCTTCATTTACAGACATATGTTCTTTAGGATCTTGGCTTGGGTCCTTTCCAGCATCAGCTGTAGAGTAGATGAGTGGGAAGACGGGATACCTATTTGAGAAGCACTTGTTAAAGAGAATAAAAAATAGTTTTAAAGGACCCAAAACGTTAGAAATGATACAGAATTTCACTAAACAAAATGATAGGAATTCAAGAGTGGTTATGATATTACACCCTATTGTCTTCAAATTAGTTGATTGAATCACCAGATGTAAGCTTGCACAATTGGCCAAAAAATTTAAAAGAAAAAAATAATTAAGCATGAACTGTTCCTTTCAATAGACCAGTAGAAATCAGCAGTGCAATTATCTAAGAGATCCTATGTGTGTGTGTGTGTGTGTGTGTGTGTGTGTGTGTGTGTGTGTGTATATATATATATATATATATATATATATATATATAAATATTTCTTTTGAACACTTTCTTTCTGTTTCACAGTATCTATTGTCTCTTTTGGGTTTTATTTACTCTTTCACGTTCTTACACTAGCAAGACAATATGATGTATGCCCATCAACTAAGGAATGGATTAAAAAAAGATGCGGTATTTTTATACAATGGAGTAGTACTCAGTTATAAGGAAAAATAAACTCAAGGCTTTTATAGGTAAATAGATGCAACTGGAACTGTACTCATAAGTGAAATATACCAATGTCTCATGTGTAAACATTGTATTGTCTCTATAGTGTAAGAAAGTGAAAGGGAAACATTTTCATATTGGCCCAAAGCACCAGTAGCCTTCAGACTGGCTCTATTCCTGCTAGTATCATAATTTTCCTGTAGGAATTTAAACTAAATATCTCTTTTTTTTCTTTTTTTTTTTTTTTTTTTTGTCTTTTTGAGACAGAGTCTCTCTATGCAGTTCAGGCTGCCTTGAGCTCACTTTTGTAGCACAGGCTGGTCTTGAACTCGCACTGATCCTCCTGCCTCAGCCTCCCGAGTGCTGGGATTACAGGCGTGTGCCACCACGTCCTGCTTAAACTAAGTATTTCTAGTATAGCATTTACATACCTAGATCATCCATGAACATTTTAGAAGGAAAGTGTTCCTCTACTAGCATCGTTGAAGAACTGCATGGCTTGTGTCACGCTGACCCAATCCAAGCTTCCACTGCCTGAATTCTATCTATCTATCTATCTATCTATCTATCTATCTATCTATCTATCTATCTATCTATCTATCTATCCTATCTGTCTGTCTATCTATCTACCTACCTATCTATCATCTATGTATGTATGTATGTATGTATTTATCTATCTATCTATCTATCTAGTTATTTTTAATACAATGCATATTGTTTTCATAATAGTTGTTCAGAGTACAATTGGCAGGCATGGTAACTTTTCTAAACACTGTTACTACAAATCTTTCTTCTCATTGAACTAAGAGAATGTGGCTGTATATATAGGTCCAGTAGTCCATAATAGTAGTGAGTTATTAGCAGAACTGGCAATGTCAGAGGTTTCTGACTTGAGCCTTTTATAGCTCAGCATATTAGTAGGACTCTACTTTTTACACCTTGTGGTTAAACTTTTCTGCTGGATGGTTAAGACTAAGTTAAAGCAAGACATATATAACAAATAAATGTAACTTTTGTGTCTGGCAAGATCAGTCAAATCCCCTCAGGATTTATCCTGGAACCATGTGTAGCACCTTGTAGATTTTTTGGTCCACTGCCTGAATTCTGAGTCATGTTATCAGACAGAGATGTTGTAGAGCTCAATATTCATGGTTTCGTTGATATCTTCTTCATGGTATACTTTATCCTCAAAGAACTCATACTTTTGTCGAATTTGAACCAAACTCAATAAACATCTTTAGAGTTTTGCAGTTACTTAAGGGGAGGGTGCACTTTGGAGACAGAAATCTTAGGACTTTGCCTCTTTCATGGATACAGCATTGAAGTAAAAACACATCAGTCTTCAAAATTGCTCTATATTTATACCATGCATCCAAATGTTAGAATGCGGAAATCAGATGAACAAAATACCTGAAAATGAGTGACTTTTAAGAAACTTATGTATATGTTTACTTCTTTAAAATTCTGGATATCAGGAATTATATAGCTTTCTGTAGCCTATGTTGGCAAAGATTTGTTTGTGCCAAGGGTAAATCATAAAGCCACCCAGCAGATCAATGGACATTGTATTCCTCTTTCTTTTTCTTTTTCCTTATTTAAGTTGTAAACAGTACATCCTAGGAGGAACTGGAGAAGCAATGAATAGTCCAAAGCAAATAATTACCTTTTCTCTGTTTACAGTAGGGATCAGAGAGCACTTTTTTCCCCTTTCATTAAAAAAAAAAAATCCTTGCTCATTCCCCAGAAAATTTTAATGGTAAAAAATAATCCCCAGCCCCATTACCATCAGTAATAAGAGAGAAATCATTGGGTATCAGCTTTGCCTGCCGATGCCTTCCTGAGCAAAGAATGTTAACTGCATTGTGCTGTAATGAGCCATACCCAAACTACTGTTTTCTGGTCCACTGTTTATTTGATTTCTTTATTGTAATGAAACTCAGATGGTTGGTGTTTACACTAGCAGTGTGCTGGTAGATCACGCTGGGAACCATTCTAATTAGCTGCAAGTGGGTCTCAGAATTAGAATGGAGGAAAGAACAAATTTTTAGTAACGACTTTAAATTGAAGTTCTCATTTATTTTCATTATGGCCAGACCAGAAGCAAGCTAATGTTTCCCAGGTCTTTGCATGGAGGGTTTGTACTTCAGTGTTGTGCAGTAGGAGTCAACTATTTCAGAGGCACTTTTGTATAGATTGCCCAGGGAAGGGACTTTTATGGTGAGGTCGAGTAAGACCACTTGGAGTTGTCAGAGGAAGATGAAGGGCCGCAGAGTAATGAGTGCGCTGCACTCCACTTCGCACTCTGCTTCACCTGAAGAACCATACTGTCTGAGCTCTGTGACCAAAGAACACGTTTTCCTGGTCGGAAAAAAATCTCAGAAATGAAATGCTTTGTGGTTCAGGGCAAAGTGACCAGTGAATTATACTTTACCAATGAGCACAGAGCAAAGAGCACAATCTAACAAGAAAATGGATAAATGGATTCCATGAGGAAGAGAGCATTTACCTATCTTTTGGGTTTGTGGCATTCCTTCTTTGGAAGCAACTAATAGGCCAATCATGAGAGATTTTAAACTATCTAGTCCTCCTTCATGTGAAGGGTATCTTTAGCACATACTGTGTAGCATAGAACATCATTTTAATGGTTACAATATGTGGGCAGATGCCTTCCAAGGCTTATTCTGGGATGTAATTCTAGTATGTGAATTGGCAAAACATTATTTATTAAAGCTATAATAGTCTTACTAGGGTAATTCTAAGTTATTCTCTGTAGAGGCACCTACGTAAATGGTATTTCCTTATGCACTCACTTTTGGGGAATCTTTCATGAGAATGTGAAAGGTAGGATTGAAAATATTGGAAACCAGTGATATGAAAACAAAATTGTATGATGCAGAAGAAAATGTGGCATTTGCGATCTTATCCTGGAAGATTTTTGTTTGCTTTTGTCCTTCAAACTGCGCTGACACCAATGATCTTAATTTCCTTCCTGAATGAGAGAAAGGTTGGAGGATCACATACGTGATAAGACGTTTCTGTGTAGAATAATATAAAGAATTCTTACAGGGTACTGATGAAAAGACACAGTCCAATTAAAATGGGAAAAGAGCTTGAATATTTCTGTAAAGAAAATACACAAATAGTCCCTCAGCAATGAAAGATGTTTAACCTTATTAGTCATCAAGACAATACAACCCAAACCACAATGAGATGCTCCCCAGGACTGCCTTAATCTAAAGCAGATGATCACGACTACAGATGAGGAGACAGAGACACTGGGGCTCTCTTATTTTGCTGATGGAAATACAGTGGTGCAGCCTTTTTTGAAAACAGTTGGCAACTTCTCAAAATGCTCAGAATTAAAAATATGACTCAGTGAGTATATTTCTAGATAGAGACCCCTGAGCAGGGGTAACATGCCCACCTACAACTTATAGGTGAATATTTAACAACAGCGAAGAGCACAAATGTCTATCCACTGATGCATGGATCACTAATACATGAGATATGATTCCAGTGAAATAATAACTAGCAATAAAAGGAATAAAACTCCAAGATAGGGTGTAACATAGTCACATTACAATACTAGATTAATGAAAGAAATTAGTCAAAACTCATGTGGTTTGATTGCTTTTCCATGGAATGTCCAAAACTGCCAAGTCTATGCAGATAGAAAGATCAGTGGCTGCTAAAGTTTAGGATATGGGTTGCAGGGTTTAGAGTAACAGCTAGAAGTCTGAGATTTCTTACTTGCAGTGACAAATATCAATTGCCACCATTAGTGATAATGGCTACCGATGCATGCTCACATGCTAAAAACCACTGAATTGTGCACCTTATGTGGGTAAAATGTGTGGTACTTCAGTTATTTCTCAAGAAGCTTATGACTAAATATTTTGAATTTACTTGATTTGAAAGAAAATTGCTTCTTCATTCTATAAAAGAAAACAGGCCCGTATAAAGCTATCTTACCACAACTGAGCAGGGAGCACTCTCTGCAGTTCCAGGGAAGCACACTATCCTTTCTGTCCTCAGGCTTTTCTTATTGCTGGGTGCCAAATGCTTTCTTACTATCTACACATACTGTAAACACCACTGCTATTTTTTGTTCCACGATGCCTTCTTTGGCGAGGCATCCTGGGATCCCCTTTGCTCTGTGTTCTCATATTATTTTTTGTACCTAGGATCTCCTGATTTTTTTTTTTTCCGGGAAGGCTCCTCTGATATTATTCAGTCCAAATTTACTAATTTATTAATGAGACACTCAACATACAGGGAGGAAGATGCCCCACTGATGCAGGTATTAGAAACAAAATCAAGTATTCATTTCTTTAAAAACTCTCAAGGTAGAGATAAAAAATATTGCTAATCTCCAAAATTGAAAATCACTCCTTCCCACTTAGGTTCTTAGCGAACAACCACCATCTTGCTTTAATACCCCTGAAGTTCCTAGCCTAATGGTGGGAACACAGCTGTCAAGGTGTGAGGAAGAAAGGCCTCCAGGGAAACCAAGAATGGTGTTGAAAGATTAAAGATATTTGAGGTCCCATGCCAGGTCTGGATTTCATCCCTGCAGACTGACAACCTGTCTCTATCCTGCTGAGGAAGCCCTGGTCAAGGGCAACAGTGGCCATTGCTCTGGGTGACAGTGGTGTACATAGTTTTACACCTGAGATAATACCAGTGGTCATTATAATTGTTTTATCTTATGTCAAGTCAGAAATAATTCCATTTTTTTTTGGTACTAGAGATTGAACCCAGGACCCTGTGCATGCCAGTCAGACAACTGTGCCAGTGAGCTATCTCCCGGGCTCTAAAGTTAATGTATGATGGGGCTTATAAAAGAGAATTTTGAAGTGCAATGTAGCAAAAAATATGATTGTAGATGGAGAAAACACACATATGGGAGGTGTGATTGACTCTGATTGTCCTCTCTGAGTTCATCTGACACAGAAGTTGATGCCATGGTCCCAAATTCATTTCCAATAGAATGAGTGCTAGAGATTTGGAGAGAAAAAAGCAAATATGAGGAGATCTCAGCTTTGGGCAGGAAATAATGAACTTGATGTCATCTGTGTCTTCCAGAATGGTAATCAGTATGAAGTAAGTAAGACCGTGGTGGCATGCAACCGTCATTCCAGCATGCTCAGAGGCTGAGGCAGGAGGGTTAACAAGCTTCGGCATGGGCTAGAAACTACAGAGACTTAGTGCAGCTCTCCATCAGAATAATCAATCAGTCATCAGTCAATCAATGAATCAATCAGGTGAAGAGGTAGCTGAATAGCAAGGCTTTCGGTTCAACCTTCATTTCTAGAGAAAAAAGAATCTCCTTGTCTCATAGCCCTTAGAAAATAGCAAACACACGGACAAAAGTGAACAGTCAGGAACGTGTAATACACAAAGTTCATGTGACTTAACATACAGCTGTGTTTCCACAACTTGGTTAAACATTTTTTTTTCAGTGTCCACTGTGTTCTCCATGCCGGATTAAGTGCCAAGCATGCTGACAACATGGCATGTGTGACACACTCAGAAAAACAGACACTTTCTCTTTTCTGGGGCTTGCTCTAGTGGGAGCTACGTGGAAGATCAATTACTTCTCTGGGTATCAGAAATCATAGCAGCCAACCCTCCTTCTCCAATCTGTCCTTATCTGAACCATGAACAATTCTAATACTTTAATCTCTTTGGCCTTGGGATCATTGTACACAATTTTTTTTGTATCAGATGAATTCAGAGAGGATGGTCTGTAGTATTCTGTTATGATTTATGTCTAGTTGTCCCTCCCAAAGCCTCATGCAATCATGGGGCAGGTACTTCTAGAGTTTCGGATTTGACTCATGATCCAATGGGATTATGTGGTTTAGTACTGATGGGATTATGGGTCTGAGTACTGCTGGGAATATGGGTATGGTCTAGGGCGAATATCCTAAGGCAGAGAGCCTGAATGTAATACAAAGAGAGACAGAGACAGACTCACGCTGTTGCTCTCTGCTGCCCTGTTTTGTCAGTTGGCTCTGACATGATTGTTGCTGTTCTGATATCAACTGGATGCTCTCTGCTCTGTTCCACTCAGCCTTGGAGCCAGCCAAATAAGGACTGAAACCTGCAGTAACTGTGAGCTAAATAAACTTTTTATTCCTTCATTTTTAGTGTTGGGTATTTGTCCCAGCAAGTAAAAAGTAACTAAGACATACTCTCATATCCCATGTGTCAGGAAAGGCATGGGAAGCACCTTGGGTGAAGCCCACCATTACTACCAGGGGCAGGTTTGTCCCTTAGATGAGCTTGTGGGGAAGCCAGGGTGGTCAACCTGGGCCTATCTGTTATAGGCTAGCTTCTTCATCATAGCTGGTGTTGCCCACACTGATTTCTGGAAAGAGCTAATCACATCTGAGCTATACAACTGGGCTCCGTGTGGAAGGTGGAACATTTGTGCTTAGCCTTTTATGCTTCTAATTTTGTCTTGCCAAGGAAATCAATGTTCTTAATTACTCTCTTCTACATCATTTTATTTTTCTTATCTTTTTATTTTTGTCTTTTTGAGACAGGGTCTCACTATGCAATTGAGGCTGACCTTGAGCTCACTTTTGTAGCCCAGGCTAGTCTCGAACTCACACCAATCCTCCTGCCTCAGCCTCCCGAGTGCTGGGATTACAGGTGTGAGCTACCACACCCGGGTATCTTCTACATTGTTTTAAAGATTCATGTTGTATCTAGAAACATATTCTTTAGCTACAACTGTTGACTTCCTCAACTGATGAAGCTCTCTTACATCCACTATGTACTATGTGGTATGCAGATTCCTCTGTAATATTCCTCAGGGTCTCAGCTCCAGGTTATATTTCTACATATTATGTCACAAAGGTGCTAGAGGAGTAAGGACTCAATCTCTGTTTTTCTAGAGCTATGTCATCCTCTTTTTTATTTTGAATTGCAGAAACATCTCAATGTGATTAATTTATAGAAAGGGCATTTGGATAATTCATGGGATTTCTCTTCAGAGTATCTCATTTCCTTGCAGACTTTGGAAGGAATTCAATCAGTGGAAAAAAGATAGATGTGGGCCATGTAATGAGAAAAATATTGTTGGGAATAAGGAGGTTTTTAAGTATAGGACAATAGCACCTATGACTTATAAGGAGTGAATTTTACCTTATGGAAGGTTGGGTTCTGGGAAGTAGACTAGGGAGATATTCAAGAAAGAACATTCTTATGCTTTCTTCTTAAAAATACCACCAGGATGAAAGTATATTTTTGGTTCTAGTATTTCAGGAATAACTATCTCAAGGGTAGAAATAGAGGATAGATGAGAATTCTTAGAGAACAAAAAGATATTTACATAAAAATTGTATTTAGAAATAATGTAAAGGGGCTGCAAGATAGCTCAGTGGCCTAAAGTGTCTGCTTAGGCAAGCTTAGGCAAGCACAGGGACTGTGGTTTAATTCCCCGCACCACATGCTGTGCCAGCTCCGCCCCCAGGGTGGGCTGAGCCAGCCACACAGTCCCAGCTTAGTGGCCTACACTTGTAATTCCAGTGTGGGGGAGGCTGAAAAACAGGAGGATCACTATGAGACCAAATTGCATAATGAAACCCCATGGTGACCAAATACAGTTTTTTAAAAAAGATGAAAAGCTGTTCTTAAAGCTAAACCTAGAGATTGATAAAAGAAGTACACTTACCACCATTTCTTAAAGACTGAAAAATCATATCCAGTCTGACAGTATACAACGGGGAGGTCCAGGATGAAACCCTGAAAGCACAATTGGGTGGGTTTGAACAGAGCATGATTATCAAATTGGGTCACAAACAGGACCCGTAATTGCTTGGGAAGAACACTCTTAGGATTGATTATCTGAGAATCCATACCGCAAGCTCCCACTTGTCTTCCTTTGAGCAACGTTATGCACACAGGCACTGTCTTGCCAGGATGTCTTTTAAAAAGCATACATCTCAAAATAAGAAAATTCAACATGTCCAATAAAACATTCCAAGAATGAGCAGTCTAGCACTGCTGGTCACAAAGCTGAGGGAGTTGCTCCGAATGAGGCAGCGCTATCCTTGTTTAGGTCACCTCTTGGTTACTGCAGGCACATGAGGTTAAGACGTCCATTTACAAAGACAATGTGCTCAAGGCAAATAAAGAGAGTTGGCTGATAAATAACAGCAAAGCCAGTTCTAAGTTAGACAATGGACTAAAAGGAGGGATGGACTGGGGTTCAGTTATTTTTCTTAGCCAAGTGAAAATGAGAGTGAGGGGTATGCAAACAAGAGAGGACCTTGAAGATCCCGCAGCGATTAGCTTCACAGCTTATCACCATACAGAATCCAGAAATGTTATGTTTAAAAAATAATACATTTCTGGAGCCCAAAGCAAAGAGAAACAAAACAGAATAAAAGAAGGTCCTGAGAGGCAAGGAACATTATGAAAATGACAAAGGGTAAGAAAAAGAACAAATTAGAAACATGGTTACAATTCTCAGTGTCATTTTCATTTTCCTGAAAGAAGCAAATTGAGAGAGCAAGAAGAGGTTCCTCAGGATACAGGCTTTGAGAAGCATCCCAACAACATCATCTCAGGCCTGAGCATAGGGTGATTTTCTCTCTACAACAATGGTAGGGATGTTGAAATATTCTTCTATAGAAATGAGATACACGGCCAGTAGAATTTCAGTGCATTGGAAAAGATTACCGCACCATGGATCTAGACAGTCTTTAGGTTTCTCTCAAGTTGAGAAATGAAAGGAGAAAAGTGTATCTGGAATGATAGAAAGGCAAAGCGAATTTGCTGCCTTCATTTAGACTGTTTTGGGAGGAGAATGTTGCATCTGTAGACGATGTGCACCTTCAGCTCTGCTTCAGGATGGCAGAAATAAATGGCTCAGCAGAAATGCATAGATTTCATGGACTTTAAAATAAGAGATGGACAGTGGACCAAGGAAGGGGGCATCTGGAAAGCCCTTGTGAATATATCTAAATAAGTAACCTACAAAGACAAACAGAAGGCACCTGTTGAATACCATACCCAATATTTAATCTCTTAATGGGACATTTTCCAACTTTGTAGGCCATAGAATCTAAAACTGATGTAAAAGTAGGGCTGAAATTACTAGTTCTCTCTTTACTAAAAATTCTTGGCTTCTTTTCTTCTTGTTATAAAAAAAAAGTCCTTTATGCTATTTGGCTGCACAACAAAAAAGCAGGCTACATAGCAAGTTCCAGAATTATCTCATTGAGGCGAATGGCTCAGCAGTTGCCCATGTTTTCCAAGTTTTGGGTGCAAAGATGAATTTGTAGGAAATCTCACATAGTAAACTATTAGTAGGGAGAGATTGTGCTAAGGTAGAAATTGTTGGGAGGGCCATGGTCAGGATAGGAGAAAAATGCCTTGGGGAACTGTGAAAGGGAGGGTATTGCAAATGCATTTTATTGATATTGTATCAATGGAAGGGTTCACCATAGGCTGGAATTTATTTCATTTGCATAGATCTGCACAATGGGTTATTCCAGATAGTCTACTGTTGGTCATTTTTTGGTGCACTTGAGGTTATTTTGGAGTGCTGCGCCCAGATCCTGCCCTGGGATACCTTATTGCACAATACCATGAAGATAATTTGACCTAGAATAGAAGAGGGAGCAAAGTTTTCAGTGAGGGTTTTTTTTTTTCATATAAATTAATTCTTTTATTGTTTAAATTTAACAATGTTTATATTACATATTTTCATCATCGGATCAGTTTAGATTAATACATATAGGTATATAAGATTGATCAAACAACTAAACATTAACCTTTCTAAATCCACACTACTTTTTTTTTTCTTTTCCCCCTTTTTTTCTTTGAAAGTTGACATATTGCATATTGTCCTCACAATCATTCTATAGAGTGCAGTGTGTGGGCATGACCC
>PVJA010052320.1:0-12454 GCA_004027025.1 Myocastor coypus
TGAAAATATGTAATATAACCATTGTTAAATTTAAACAATAAAAGAATTGGAAAAAAAAAAAAAATACCCAGGAGGGGAGCAGCTAACTTGAATGAGATCTTCAGTCCTAACTTTGTAAGGAATCTACACACTAATTTCCATAGTTGTTGTACCATTGTATTTCCAACAATAGTGGAGAATGGTTCCTTTTTTTCCAGAGTGATTTCACCATTTGTTATTGGTTAACTTCTTGGTGTTAGCCATTCTTTCTAGAGTAAGATAGAATTTCAGTGTTCTTTTAATTTGCATTTCGCAAATGACTAATGATGTTGAACTTTTTTTTCATATGTTTACTTGCCATTTGTATTTCTTCCTCTAAGAAGTGTATCTTTATCTCAAATGCTCATTTTTGGATTGGGTCTTTGAATTTGGAGAGTTGATTTTTTAAAAATTGTTTGTATGTTCTGGATAGAAGGCCTTTGTTTGAGGGACAGTTGGCTATAATTTTTTTCCCAGTTTGTTGGTTTTTTGCTCTACTCTGTTAGAGATTTTCATTAAAGTGCAGAAACATTTCAAAAAGATGAGATCCCTGTTGTTGATTCTTTGCAGTATTTCCCATGCAGTTTGATTTTGGTTCATGAACTCTCTACTTACCCCTATGTTTTTAAGATTTCTACCTACATTTTCCTCCAGAACATGTAGTGCTTCTGTTTTAATATATAAATTGGATCCATTTTAACTGTAGCTGTGTGTACAGTGATAGGCATGAGTCTAGTTAGCCTTCAACATGGGGAAAGCCACTTCTGCTGGCATGGTTAAAGAGGCTCTTTCTTCCAGTGAACATATTTGGTCCCTTTATCAAAGATAAGGCAGCTGGATGTGTTTGTAGTTGTGTCTGCATCTTCTAGTCTTTTCTACTGATCCTCACATCTGTCTCTATGCCATTACCAGGCTGAGTTTATCAGAGTATTTTTATAGTATAACCTCAGGTGAGGGATTCTAATGCTTCCTGCCTTTCCTTTGTTTCCCAGGATTGCTTTTGATGTTCTACATCTCATCTTGTTCCAGATGAATTTGAGGAATGTTTTCTCTATCTTTCTGAAGTGTAATAATGGTATTTAACTTGGGATTGCATTGAATCTGTGTAGCAATTTTGGGAGTAAGGCCATTTTCACAGTGTTTGTTCTTCCTTTCCAGAAGCATGGAATATTTTTTTTTTCACAAATCCTTCCATAATTTTCACGATACAAATCTTTTACTTCCTTTGTGAGATTGATTCCTAAGTATTTCGGGGTTTTTTTAGAATTTATTTATTTATTCTTGTTTCAGAACCTTTGTTTGTTTATTCATTCATTTTTATGGGAAGCACAGCATGCCCCGAGGGCAGGGCTGGCACAGCATGTGGTGCCGGGGATCGAAACGCGGTCCCTGAAGCCACCCAAGCTTTCCCAAGCAGATGCTTTAGACCACTGAGAGATCCTGCCGGGTCCCAGTATTGTGTTTTTTGTATGTTATGTGGAAGGCATGTTTTCCCTTATTTCTCTCATGTGTTCATTGTTTGTGCACAAAAATGCTACTGATTTTTGGGTGCTGACTTTGTATCCTTCTACATTGCCAAATTTGGTGATCAAATCTGCAAGACTCTTGGTGGAGTTTTGGGGGTCCTTTCTGAAGAGTATCGTCATCTACAAATAATGATAATTTTACTTCTTTTCCAATCCTTATTCATTTTATTTCTCTCCCCTGTCTAACTGCTCTGGCTAATATTTCCAAACCACATTGAATAGAAGTGGACATCCTTATGAAGCCCTTCAGTTTTTGCCCAGTTAGTATGATGTTGGCTGTTTGTTTCTCAAAGGTCTATATTAATTAGATTGTGATATAGACCATGGATTCCAATACTCTGTAGGTTTTTATCATGAATAGTGTTGGACTTTGTCAAAAAGCATTTTCTGCATCTACTGGGAAAATACTGTGCTTTTTGCTCTTAGTTCTATTGATGTAATGTATTACAGTTATCGATTTGCATATGTTGAACCATCCCTACACCTCTGGAATGAATCCCACTTGATCATGATATATAATCTTCTTGATGATTTCCTGCATGCAGCTTGCTACTGTTTTATTGAGGATTTTTGCATATATATTTATTGGCAAAATTGGACTGTCATACCTTTTTACTTGAATCTTTCTCTGGTTTTGGAATCAGAGTAATATTTGCCTCCACGAATGAGTTTGGCATAATTGTTTCCCTTTCAGTTTCATTGAAGAGTTTGAGAAAAGTTGGCTTTAAGCCAGGAGTGGTGGCGTACGCCTGTAATCCCAGCATTTGGGAGGCTGAAGCAGGAGGATCAGTGCAAATTCAAGACCAGCATGGGCTATAAAAGTGAGTTCAAGGCCAGCCTGAATTGCATAGCGAAACCCTGTCTCAAAAGGACAAAAAAGAGAAAGAAACAAAGAAAGAAAGGAAGAAAGAAAGAAAGAAAGAAAGAAACAAAAGTTGGCATTAAATCTTCTCTAAATTTCTTGTAGAATTGTGCTGTGAATCTGTTGAGACCTGGGCTTTTAGTTGGTAGGTGCTTTATTGTATTTTCAACTTTATTATAGAGCAATTTAGAGTTTACATATATTCTTGACTCAGCTTTTGCATTTCTTATGTATCTAGGGAACGGTCCATTTCCTCTGTGTTTTCCCTATAAGAATAAAGATTTTGGGGCCTGGCGGGATGGCTCAGTGGTCTAAAGCGACTGCTTGGGAAAGCTTGGACAGCTCCAGGGACGCTGTTTGATCCCTAGCACCACATGCTGCGCCAGCCCTGCCCTCGGGGCGGGCTGAGCCGGCCATAAAAATGAGTGAATAAACAAACAAAGGTTCTGAAACAAGAAAATAAATAAATAAAAAATAAAAATTCTTAAAAAAAAAAGAGAGAATAAAGATTTGGGAAGTAGATATTGATGATCTTTGAATTTCTGCAGGCTCTGTAGTGATTTTGCCCTTTTCATTCTCTATTGCATGAATTTGGGTTTTTTTCTTTCCTTTTTTTGATTAGGTTGGCTAGGGCTTTATTACTTTTATTTATTTTTTCAAAGAACCAACTATTCAAGCCGGGTGTGGTGGTGCACGCCTGTCATCCCAGCACTCGGAAGGCCGAGGCAGGAGGATCAGTGTGAGTTTGAGACCAGCCTGAGCTACAAAAGTGAGCTCAAGACCAGCCTGAACTGCATAGTGAGACCCTGTCTCAAAAAGACAAAAAAAAGAACCAACTATTCAATTCATTTATTCTTTGGGTTGTTTTTGTCTCTAGTGCTTTAATTCTTCTCTATAATTTCCTGTCTTCTTTGGACTTTGAGCTTGACTTGCTTTTCTTTTTCTAGGAGCTTGAGGTGCAGTGTAAGATCATTTATTTGGGGTTGTTCTTTATTTGTCACATTGTTTTGCTAATGTGCAAATTTAATGCCATAAATTTTTCTCTGAAAACAGCTTTTATTGCATCCTACAGGTTTCAGTAATGTTGTACTCTTAAGAATGAGACAACTGAGGCAGACATCCAAAAAGAAAGAGAGAGCACTTTATTTTAGCTGGTACCCAGTGGCGGTCTCTAAGCAAGAGTGCAAAGAGGTGCGCCGAAATGGGCTTTGCTCAAAGTTATATAGAAGCAAGCAATACTACTGAAGCCAATTGCGGTTACTTGTGGGGGGTTAAGGCATATTGTCATTGGCTGGTTTTGAATTATGTCCATATTTAGCTAAGGTTTAACTTGTAACTCATGATCTAAAATGTCACAATCGGGTCACAATCGGGAAGAAGAACTTTTTAAAGGGGAACTTTTGGGGCAGGGGGCATGAGGTCTTGCTTAACAATGTGAGCAGGTATGTGGGCAAAAGTTCAGCATGTGCTATTCTTGGTCCCTTGAAAGGGCTATTTAATGGGAATGCGGATGTTGGATCGCATTTGCGGTTGGAATGCGGATGTTACTTAGGCAGTAGGACATTTATAACATTATGTGGTTGGGCAACTGATGTTTGTCACAGTGGGGCACAGAGGAAGCGTTGCCTACAGAACAGGGAAACGGCAACAATAATAAAAGGTCAAGATGGAGTCACAATGGTTAGCAATGAAGTTACAACGGTCAGGCTACAACAAGTGAGTTGTATCTCCATTTTCAATTGATTGTAAATATTTTAATTTCTTCCTTAATTTTGTCTGTGTCCCACTGATTGTTTAGGAAGTTGCTTAATTTCCATTTCTTTATAGTGTGTTTATAGCTTCTTTTGTCAATAATTTTCACTTTTATTGCACTGTGATCAGATGGTATGCATGGGATGATTTCAGTTGTTTTGCATTTCCTTAACTCTGTGTGCTAGTACATGCTAGTACTGTTTTGGAGAATGTCCCATGTGCAGTTGAAAGAATGTGTACTCTGTTGTTGCTACATGAAAGACTCTCTAAAGGTCTACCAAGTCAATGTCTTTACAAGTTTGATTCTGTTATTTCTTAGCTGGTATTTTGCCTAGTTGATCTATCTCTTTGTGACAGTCACAGGTTAAAGTCTCTCGTTACTATTGTATTCTTCCCATTTGATTTTCCATGTCTCTTAAAATTTATCCTATGTAGAAGGGGGCTCCTACGATGAGTGCACTATAATTGTTATCTCTTCCTCTTGCAGTTTTTCTTTAACAAGTATGGAGTGACTTCCTTGTCTATTTGAGTGATTTTTGGTATGAAGTTGATATTGTCAGCAAGCAGGATAACTGCCTCTGCTTTTATTCTGATTTCCTGTGGCATGGAGGATTTTTTTTGTCCACCCTTTGACTTTTAGTCTGTGAATTTCTTTTTGAGTTAAATGTGTTTCTTGTGTGTTGCATCTTGTTGGATTTTGTTTCTTAATCCACTCTGCCCATTTCTTTGA
This sequence comes from Myocastor coypus, assembly GCA_004027025.1. Lineage (NCBI taxonomy): Eukaryota > Metazoa > Chordata > Mammalia > Rodentia > Myocastoridae > Myocastor > Myocastor coypus. The sequence continues at coordinate 4,889 of PVJA010052320.1, forward strand.
TTGGTGATCTGGGGCCATTTATATTGGTGATTATAACTGATATGTATTGGTTTATCTCGTCATGTTATTTTCCTGTTGTAGGTTCTGTACTTTTTCCTCTTTTTAGTTACTTGCCCTATTTGGTGGTTCCTCTTTATCCGTGAAGGTGTGATCATGTCTTTTTCTAGAATATCTGCCAGTACTCTTTGTAGGGTTGGTTTGGTGGTCATGAATTTCTAAAGTTGTTCTTTGTCAGGGAGAGGTCTTATTTCACCATTAAGTTTGATAGACAAGACAACAATATGCAGTGTCTCAACTATTGCGAATGTACTACTAACATGTTTTGAAACTCTCATATTTTTATCTCTTATTAAAAGTAATAAAAATTAAAATTCAAAAAAAAGTTTGATAAACAGTTTTGCAGGGTACATCAATCTGGTTTGGAAGTTATTTTGTGTCAGGACCTGAAAGACTTCACTCCAAGCTCTTCTTGACCTGATGGTTTGTGTTGAGAAATCTGCCGTGATTCTGATGGGCTTTCCATTGCAGGTGATCTGTTTCTTCTCTCTAGCAGCTTTCAATATTCTATTCTTTTGCTGAATTTCTGAGATCTTACTATGTGTGTAGGTCTAGATTTATTTATTTTTTAAAGGTTTATTTTTTTAATATTTATTTATTTATTTATTTATTTATTTATTTTTGTCTTTTTGAGACAGGGTCTCACTATGCAGTTCAGGCTGGCCGTGAGTTCACTTTTGTAGCCCACGCTAGTCTTGAACTCACATTGATCCTTCTGCCTCAGCCTCCCAAGTGCTGGGATTACAGGCGTGTGCCACCATACCTGGCTAGGTATAGATTTATTGTGATTATGGCTGTGTGGAGTTGCTTATCTGTATGTCAGGTTCTTTTCTCATATTTGGAAATTTTTCTGCTAGTACTTCTGCAGGTATTGTTTTTATGTTATTTATGCTGTCTCCTGCTGCTTCATTGACACTTATTATTATTATTATTTTATAATTTTTTAAAAATTCTATTTATTTTTTTATTGTTTCAGAACCTTTGTTTGTCTATTCACTCATTTCTATGGCTGTCTCAGCCCGCCCTGAGGGCAGGGCTGGCGCAGCATGTGGTGTCGGGTATCGAACCGCGGTCCCTGAAGCTGCCCAAGCTTTCCCAAGCAGGCGCTCTAGACCACTGAGCCATCCCACCAGGCCCTGACACTTATTATTATGTTACTTTTCTTTCTTTCTTTTTTATGTTATGGCCTCTCAGCCTGCCCTTGGGGTGGGGCTGGCACAGCATGTGGTACTGCGGATCGAACCGAGGTCCTTGTGGTTGCTTATGCTTGCCTAAACAGGTACTTTAGACCGCTGAGCCATCTCACTGGCCCCTTATGTTATTTTTCTTTATGTCATCTTGTAGCTGCTGAATTTTTATTTCTTAGCTCCTTGTTAGTTTTAAGAGATCTTTTGTTTCGTGTTCATTAGCTGCACCACTTTCTTCAAGGGCTGAAAGTTCATCTTCAGTTTCATCCAGGCAGTTCTGCCAGCTTTCAATAGAGTTCTTAATATCCTGGGTATCTTTTTGAACCTGTTTCATGCATTCTGATTCTTTCCTGTATTGTTTTTTCAGGGTTTTCACCATTTTTCTATTCTCCTCTATTTTTCTATCTACACTTTCTTTAGCTGTGCTGAGCAGTTCCTTCATGATTATTGTCCTTTCTCTTTGGACCTGAGAGATTATTTCTGCTCTTATATCTTGTATAGCGTAATGGACTTTTTATTTCAGTTGCTATCATTTGAGATTTCATGTGTGTGATTTCCAACTTCTTGTATTTCTTTGTCTCCTGGATTTGTTCTGGATGGGCTAGAGGACTGAGATTGTTTTATCCTTCTGCAGTTTGGCATTTTGGAAGCTCCCAGTTATCACCCAGACAGAATCCTGAATGCTGCCCCGAGTCGGCCAAACTTCTTAAGTGGCTCCAGAAAAGCTCATGTCTCCTCGAGCTGGGGCCACAGATTGCAGCTCAGCTGCATCCCACAGGCTACTCAGAGTTCTCCTAAGTTTTAAAAGTTTAGACCTGCATCAGCAGAAGCTCCATGCCGGCATGCTGAGGGATAAGGAAGGTCAGAGTTTACCAGAGTCCCACAGGCTGCCCAGAGTCCACCAAATTTGTTAAATCTTGTTTTCTTGATTCTTATTGGAGATGTAATCTCAGTGTTGCCTTAATTTGCATTTCTTTTTTTAATTTCCTTTTTTTTTTGCATTCAATGGTTTAGAATTTATTATTTTTTCTTTATTTAAATTTAACAATGGTTATATTACATATTTTCATTATCAGATCAGTTTAGATTAATAGATATAGATTTTTTTTTCTCTTTTTGAGACGTAGTCTCGCTATGCAGTTCAGGCTGGCCTTGAGCTCACTTTTGTAGCCTAGGCTGGTCTCAAACTGGAACTGATTCTCCTGCCTCAGCCTTCCAAGTGCTGGGATTACAGGCATGCACCACTACACTTGGCCCTTAAGTTGCATTTCTTGACTGACCAGTGATGAACATTTTTTCATATATTTATGTTTGTAGTTCTCAGAAGTATCTATGGATATCACATGCCCATTTGGGGATTGGGCCTTTGAAGCTAGATGGTCTGATGTTTTTCAGATGTTCATATGTTCTAGGTATTAATTTTGTGTCTGAAGAATAGCTGACAAAATTTTTCTGCTACTTTTAGGGCTGGCCAAATAGCTCAGCAGAGAAAAGCACCTGCAAGCAGACACAGGGGCCAGGGGTTTGATCCTTGGGCTTGCTGTGCTGGCCTGTCCCCCAGGGAGTGTTGAAATTGCAATTGAGATTGGGCAGGGTGGCTCATGCTTGTAATCCCAGCACTTGGGAGACTGTAAACAGGGGGATCACTACAAGTCAGATCTAGTAGTGAGACTCTCAACAATCTGTAGACCCTTCCGTTAAAAAAAATTGAAAAAAAATTTTTTCTGCTACTTTTAGTTGTCTTTTCACTGTTAGTGATTTCTTTTGCTGTGCAAAAGTTTTTAATGAGACCACAGCTATAAAGAAAGATAGACTTCAGGCTTTTATAGGTAAATGGATATAACTAAAGACCATACTCATAACTGAAATAAATTGGACTCTACATGTGTAAACATCATATTGTCTCCCTAATGAAATAAACGGAAAGAGCAAATAAAACTGAAAAGGTACAATTAATATTGTGAAAGGAAAAGAAGTTGCTCAAAAGGGAAGAACAACTGGAGTGGGGAAACAAAAGGGGAAAAATGACATATAATGCATGAGATAATTAAGTTAGTGCTTATACAGTTAGATCAATTCTACATGCCTATAACTGATAATCTGAGAAACTACTTTGATAATAATAATATGCAATATAACCATTGTTAATTACCTATCTTATTTTGTAATTCTGTATCATTTTTTAATGATGTAAAATGGATAGTTGTTGATTATTTTCAATAATTCCTTTTTGTGGTTTTTTCCATGTCTATTTTTTTGTTGTTTTTTTTTTGTCTTTTTGAGACAGGGTCTCACTGTACAGTTCAGGCTGACCTTGAACTGAGTTTTGTAGCCCAGGCTGGTCTCGATCTGTCACCGATCCTCCAGCCTCAGCCTCCCAAGTGCTGGGATTACAGGCATACGCCACCATACCCAGATAAGCTGTTTTTGATAAATATGCTAAGACCACTCAATGGGGACATTCTTTTCAACAAATAGTGCTAGCACAACTGGCCATCAACAGGCAAAATGAGAAAGCTGGACCTGCGCTTTCACAATACGTAAAAATCATCCCAAAATAGATCAAATGACTAAACATAAGAGCTAAAACTACAAAATTCTTAGAATGCAGACAGAAAAAGCTACATTATATTGAATTGACAATGTTGTTGTTGTACAAGACACCAAAAGCAAAGACAGCCTAAGTAAATGTAGACAAAATGGGCTATCAAAATTTACACATTTTGGGCCCAGCGGGATGGCTCAGTGGTCAAAAGCGCCTGCTTAGGAAAGCTTGGGTGACTGCAGGGACCGTGGTTCGTTCCCTGGCACCACATGCTGCACCAGCCCTTCTCTCAGGGCAGACTGAGCCGGCCATAAAAATAAATAAACAAACAAAAGCTCTGAAACAAGACAAAAATAAATAAATAAAATAAAAAATTCTTGAAAAAAATTTACACATTTTGTGTATAAAAGGACAAAATCACATAAGCAAAAAGATAAACTACAGAATAGAAGAAAATATTTCAAATCATATACTTGTGCTTTTTTTGTGTCTTTTTTTTTTGAGATAGGGTCTTGGTATACAGTTCAGGCTCACTATAAAGCTATTGTAATTAGCGTGGAAGCAGCATAAACAGAATATTATAGAATAAAGAGCCCAGAGATAAATACTCGTATATATATTCAAGCAGTTTTTTGTTTGTTTTTTGTTTTTTTGAGACAGGGTCTCGCTGTACAGTTCAGGCTGGCCTTGAGCTCACTTTGGTAGCCCAGGCCGGTCTCAAACTCACGCTGATCCTCCTGCCTCAGCCTCTCAGGTGCTGGGATTATAGGCATGCGCCACCACACCCGGCCATAAGTCTATTTATACCCATCTTCAAGAATTCTACCTATTCTGTGTTCAAAAAGATTTAGTGTTTCTTTTTTAAAACAATTTTTTTACTTATTTGGTAGTGTCTTGCTGCACAGCTTGGACATACAGTGATCCCCATCTCAGCCACCCCAGCACTGGGAGTTCAGCTGTGTGCAACCATACCTGGTTTCAGTGGCCAACATAGCATGCAGTACCAGAGATCGAAGCCAGGTCCTCGTGCTTTCCAGGCAGGTGCTTAGACTACTAAGCTATCTCCCCAGCCCAGATTTAGTATTTCTGTTTTAACATTTACATCTTTGATTCAGTTTTAGTTTAGTGCCTGTTGACAGACATCAGTCTAGTTTTTGTCTTCAGCATGTAGAAAGCCAGTTTTTCAAGCACCATTTACTAAATAAATTATCCTTCCAATGAATGTGTTTGGCCCATTAATGTGTTTTGAGTTATTTCTGCATCTTGTAGCTTGCTCCACTGATATTCAGGTTATTTTTTTTTTCAGTAACTTTTCTTTTTTTAAATCACAATAGCTCTGTGGTAATAATTTCAAGTCAGGAATTGTTGCCCAGAACTGTCTTGATTGTAGGTCTCTTTTTTTTTTTTTAATTTTTTTTTTTGTTTCAGAACTCTTGTTTGTTTATTTATTTTTAATGGCCGGCTCAGCCTGCCCTGAGGGCAGGGCTGGCACAGCATGTGGTGCCAGGGATCGAACCGCAGTCCCTGCTGCCACCCACGCTTTCCTAAGCAGGCACTTCAGACCGCTGAGCCATCCTGCCAGCCCCATTAGGTCTCTTTTGATTCCAAATGAATTTCAGGAAAGTTTCCTTTAGTTCTCTGAAGTATGCTACGGGTACTTTGTTTGGGATTGCATTAAATCTGCATAGCGATTTTCAAAGTATGGCCATCTTCACTATATTGGTTTTTCCTACCCAACAAAAAGCGGTATCTTTCTGTTTTCTCATATCACCTTTGATTTCCTTTTTGAGAGTACTGGGTTTTCTTTTAAAAAAAATTTTTTTTAAGCTTTATTTATTTATATTATGGCCGGCTCAGTCTGCCCTCGGGGTAGGGCTGGCGCAGCATATAATGCTGGGGATTGAACTGCCGTCTCTGTGGTTCCCTAAGCAGGTTCTATCTCACCAGCCCTGAGAGTACTAGGTTTTCAATATAGAAATATTTTTACTTCCTTTGTTAGATTGATTCCTAAATATTTCATTTTTTTTATGCTATTGTGAGGGTGTTTCCCTAATTTCTCTCCCAGTGAGTTTATCTGTGCACAGGAATGGTAATGAATTTTGAGTGCTGACTTGTATCCACTACACAACTTAATTTGGTTATTAACTCAAGAAGCTTTTTGGTGGAGCTTTTGGGATCATCTATGTAGGGTATCATGTCATCTGCAAACAATCATAACTTCTTTCTTCTTACCACAGGAAAACTTACCATTTTCCACATACTCATCACCCTTAACTTCTGTACATACCCTTTGGCCATGTGGGTATCTATGGCCTCTGTAAGACTAAAATTTCAGTTTGTAGCGCTGCTGACTGACAGCAGCGGCTCTGAATCATGTGCAAACCTCAGCACCAGAAGCAAATAACAAAAGCAGTGGATTTCTAGTGACTCTCGGTGCTGCACTGGTGAGGCTGAGAGTGGGCTCATAGATACTCCTATTCTGCCATTTTGCCCTATTCTCTCCCATCGTGTATTTTTTTAAATTCAGTTGCAAAATATCACACAAGGTTTCAAGATCAGATAGATTCAAAAGTTAAATCCTTCATGCTTTATTTTATCAAATATTTAATAAATCAGGGTAATACGTTAACTTTCTTTTATCCCTATAACTAAACAAGGAATTCTTTGAAATTTTGATTTCAGATTTTCATTACTTTTAAGGAGCAAAAATAATTCAAATTTTTACAATAAAATAAAAATTATATCTATCATATAGTCATAGACTATGAATTTCCCCATTCAAGAGCCTTCAGAAATTCTTCTTCAGTGAAAGATAGCATCTTTGCAGCTTCAATATGCATCTATTTAAAAATAATCAAATTGTCTGATTTAATAAGATAATAGAATAACTTATAAAATATTAAAATAATTAAGATATTAAAATATGCTCTTCAAGTATATAATTATCATTTCAAATATAATGGTTATTGGGCCCAGCAGGATGGCTCAGTGGTCTAAAGCACCTGCTTGAAAGCTTGAGCGGCTTCAGGGACCAAGGTTCGATCCCCAGCACCACGTACTGTGCCTGCTGAGCCAGTCATAAAAATGAGTGAATAAACAAACAAAAGTTCTGAAACAAGAAAAATAAATAAAATAAAAAATTCTTTAAAAAATATATAATGGTTATTATTATTACACACTCCTTTCAACGTTCAGCCTTTTACATTCAGTAACAATAATGACCCAATCTACTATTAAAAAATAGCCCAATATTTAATACCTGACTTTAGAAAAAGAAAGTGGGACAGCTATGAATTCTTATGTTTTCATCACATGTTTAGAAGGGAACAACAGTGAGTTGTAATCAGTGTTCACTTAACGTTTTCAAAAGTAAAGAGTCCCTAAACTAAGAGTTATTCTTATATAGAGTACATTTTTGTATGTTGTATAGTATGAAAGTATCCTTCTCATAATTACCCATTTTCCATATAATTTCCTTGCATGAAAATACTCATATACTTGGATGACACATTACAATCTTATGTGTATTACATTTCATATGTATAATGCATTTTATTTAGATAAAATTTTGTGTTGAGATGTCTAAATAAAAATTAAATATACTTAGCCGGGCGTGGTGGCGCACGCCTGTAATCCCAGCACTCGGGAGGCTGAGGCAGGAGGATCGGTGAGAGTTCGAGACCAGCCTGGGCTACAAAACTGAGCTCAAGGCCAGCCTGAACTGTACAGCGAGACCCTGTCTCAAAAAGACAAAAAAAAAAAAAAAAAAAAAAAAAA
>PVJA010052321.1:0-12458 GCA_004027025.1 Myocastor coypus
AAAAAAAAAAAAAAAAAAGTATGAGGGCGGGCCAGTTAGCTTTGCAGACTAAAGGGTCTTGTTGCCAGGCGTGGTGGCACACACCTGTAATCCCAGCACTTGGGAGGCTGAGGCAGGGGGATCAGTGCGAGTTCGAGACCAGCCTGGGCTACAAAAGTGAGCTCAAGGCCAGCCTGAACTGCATAGTGAGACCCTGCCTCAAAAAAGACTGAAAAAAAAACAAAACAAAACAATAAAGGGCCTTGTTGGACAGGGCAAAGTGGTGGTTCGTTTCCCAACATGTCTGCCATGATGGCCCTGTCTCCATGGTGGTACGTACCAGTAATCCCAGCACTTGGGAGGCTGAGAACATGAGAATCACTATGAGTTTGATCTACATACCTTCACTACTGACTCATAGTGATCCTCCTCTTTGTACCTCTCAAGTGCTGGGATTACAGGCGCGTGCCACCACACCCAGACTCCATTGCTGGCTCAGTACATTCTAGAACAGGCTGGCATGGCAGGCAGGGCCAGAAACCAAACCCTGGCCCCTGCACTTCCCTAAGCAAGGGCTTAATCCGCTGAACTATACTGCCAGCCCAAGTTTGATCTACATAGTGAGGCCCTATAGACCCTGTCCTAAATTCATAAAAATATGAAGTATGAAACAATCATCATTCATGTCAACATTATTTGATCAATACAGTGATCACTAACTTTTTAAACTAAACCATACATTGGCTTAAATAGTCCTGCTTTTCATTTTTTTTCTCCATTTTTGTAGATCAAAAGCAATGCTGTAGGGCCGAGGAGATAGCTCAGCCTTCTAAAGCACCTGTTTAGGCACATTTAGGCAACTGCAGGGACTGCGGTTTGATCCCTGGCACCACATACTACGCCAGCCCCACACCCAGGGCAGGCTAAACTGGCCATAATATACATAAAGTTTTTTTTAAAAAAGCAATTCTGGGGGCTGGGGAGATAGCTCCAAGGCACAAGTGCCTGCTGGGCAAGTGCAAGGTCGTGAGTTCGAACTCTGGCCCCACAAAAAAAAAAAAAAAGCAATTCTGTATAAATCAGGAGTATTTTAGGGTGTGTATGGCACATAGTAGCAGTACAATAAATGATGACTGGGGGTGGGGATGGAGTTAATAACACTCCCTAGAGACCAAGTGTCCAAATTACAATTCAAATGCATTTATTCATCACAGAGTGCCAACCTTGCAATTAGACCTGAATACTGAGGTTTAGCTTAGATAAAGCAGCTCACTCACTTGGCTCCAATGCTGACAGAGGGCTCTGTGGCACGTGTGACAGCTTTGCCAGGGTAATACAAAGGGGTACGTGGCTGGTTACTATGAATTGGGTTCAGTTCCAGAGGGATTGAAGTAGGCTAATATGAATATTATTGGTCCTCTTATGTAAATGTTTTCCTGGTCTGCTTCTCCTCAGGTCTTTTCCTAGATTTTCCCAGGGCTGATATCTCTTTGATGAAACCCCCACAGCTCATAAAATGCTTCTCTTGTTGGTCTTTGGGTTTGATGCATTCTATCTCCCAGGAAACCCATTTCCTGGGTGATCTTTTTCTATCCTAGGTAACCCTCCGTGGTACATAACATCATACTAACAGGAAATACAACACTTGCTGCACTAGAATCTTTCTCTCTCTCTCTCTCTCTCTCTCTCTCTCTCTCTCTCTCTTTAATTTGATACAGGGTCTACAGAGTCTCACTATGAGATGGGACTCATAGAGATTCTCCTGTTTTTAGCCTCCCAAGTGCTGTGATTACAGGTGCGTGTCACTACACGCAGTCTGGATAGCTATCTCAGAGCACCTTGGGGTGGGGCTTGCCCTCATACTGGGGATCAAACCCTAGCCCCTGGGCACTGCTTAAGCAGGGGCTTTACTCCCTGAAGTGTCTGGCTGTCCCTCTGCACTGGAATTTTCAATCCTACTGCCTCACCCTCCCAGGGTGCTGGGATCATAGATGTGTGTCACCATACCTGGCTACAACTCTTTTTTTTTTTGTCTGAGACAGGGTCTCGCTATGCAGTTCAGGCTGGCCTTGAGCTCACTTTTGTAGTCCAGGCTGGTCTTGAACTCACACTGATCCTCCAGCCTCAGCATCCCAAGTGCCCACGCCTGGCTCTACAGCTCTTGCTTTGTAGCAGGCATTAAGTATTATATTTTTTTTTCTTTTTCTTTTTTTTTCATTAAGTATTATATACAACCAGCCTTCAGTATCTGTGCCTTTGTTCAACCAACTATGTACTGAAAAAAAATGTGTCAGTACTGAATACATGCACATTTTCTCATTTCTCTGAACAGTACAGCTTAACAACTATTTACCAGGTGTTCTGTGCTATATTAACTGTCAGAAGTAATCTGAGAGGATTTTAAATCATATAGGTGGAAGCTGGGCATGGCAGTGTACACCTATTCCCCAGTACTCAGGAGGCTGAGTTCAAGACCAGGCTGGGTTACAAAGTGAGCTCAAGGCCAGCTTGAGCTGCATAGCGAGACCCTGTCTTAATAAGACCAGATATAATTTTCTTCAGCTCTCCTTTTGCCTCTGGGTCCTTGGTTGTTACACTTGGGAACATGCCCAAAGTGGCCAGATGGTCCTGGTTTTGGACTGTCAGAGAAGTTGTCCATGAGACCCTGGGACAGATCCCCATGTGACTGATGCTGCCAAACATGCTCATGAGTTTTGTAACATAGAGGATGAGGAGACTATGTATCTTCGGAAGCTGGAAGACATGGAAAGAAAATACAGGACGAAGTATGCAATGTGCATACTACCACTGTTCTACCAGTCCCAGCCAAAGAATGCTCTCGTAACCTTTATTGTGAAAGGAGCAGCAGTGAAGTTTAGCCAGGGTTTTGGGAAAACAAATACATATACCCAGAAACAAGAGCCTCCCAAAAAGGTGATGATGACCAAATGGACTATGGACATGGGCAAGTTCAACTCTCTCACCATGTCTACCATTGATGAAGAAGAGGAGATTGAGGCTAGAGAAGTTGCTGATTCGGATGCCCAGAATGCCAAGGTGATTGAAAGACAGCTGGAGCATAAAGGCATGAGCCAGAGAAAACTGCAAGAGCCGGGTGGACTAGAAGCTGAGAAAGCAAAAAGAAAAGGAACTTTGACTGATAACGAGTTCAATGACAGAACTCTGAGGCCAAATCAGAGGCAAGCATTTAGATATGAAAGAAAAATACTTTCTTGTTTATGTGAACTGGTTTCTACTGATGCCCCAGACGAAGGCTCTGTGTTGCTTCCCCTTGGTTCTCCTGCATTATCTTGGAGTCCACTTGACCTGCTCTTTATGAAACAGATCATTCTATATTTATCTGTGTATACATTTTCTCTGGTATTTTTTGTCCATTTGATGGAAACTTCAGCTGTGTGGCAACTAGGAATCAATCAATGCTTGAGTGTCTTAAAAAAAAAAGACCAAATATATATGGTTATATGCAAATTTTACCCATCATTTTATATATAGGACTTAAATATCCTGAGATTTTGATGTCTGGAGAAGGTTCCCCATGGATATGGTGGTATAAGAACTGTATTTTTTTTTTTTTTTTTGGCAGTATGGGGAATTGAACTTGGACCCTGTGCTTGCCAGGCAAGCACTTATTCTACTGAGCTATCTCCCCAGCCCCCCCCCCTTTTTTTTTTTTGCGGGACCAGGGTTTGAACTCATGACCTTATACTTGCCAGGCATGCGCTTGTGCCATGGAGCTATCTCCCCAGACCCCAAAGGTTTTGTTTTTTTTTTCCCCATGTATTTAGTATAGTGTCTACAGGGTCTCACTACACAGACCAGACTTATAGTGATCCTTTCTGTTTTTCAGCCTCCCAAGTGCTGGGATTACAGGTGTGCACCACCATACCCAGTCTCAATTGCCATCTCAGTGTGCCCTGAGGGCAGGGCCTGCACAGCAAGCCTGGGGATAGAACCCCAGCCTGGCCTGTCTACCTAAGCAGGCGCTTTAATTGGTTGTGCTATCTGGCCAGCCCTAAGACCAAATTTATTAACACATTCCTTATGACAACTCAGTAAAATAGGTAGCTATTTTTGTTATTTACTTATTTATTTAAACTTTTTGAGACAAGGTTTCAAAATGGAGTTCAGAAGCTGTGTATGGTGGTGCACACCTATAAACTCAGCACTTGGGAGGCTGAGGCTGAAGGATTGGTGCAAGTTCGAGACCAGCCTGGGCTACAAAAGCTAGCTCATGGCCAGCCTCAACTGCATAGCGAGACCTTGCCTCAAAAAGACCAAAAAAAAAAAAAAGAGTTCAGGCAGGCCTTGAGTTTGCTGTTTTGTTTTTGGGGGGGTTTCTGGTCTTGAGCTCACTTTGTCACAATCCTGCCTCAGCTTCACTGGGGCTACAGGCATGCTGCCAAACCTAGCCAGGTACTTTTTTTGTGTGTGTGGTACTGGGAATTAAACTCAGGACCTTGTACTTGCCAGGCAAGCGCTTATTCTACTGAGCTATCTCCCTAGCTCCCAGCCAGGTAACTTTTAGCCTCAGAGATTCTTCTTTTTGTACCTGGAATCAACTCAGGAACTCCAGATTGCCAGGCAGGCGCTCTGCCCTGAGCGAAGTCCCTGGCCGTTTAGCTTCAGTTTTAAAGACAAACAGATGAAGATGTAGATACTCATGGGTAGAAGATGGTTAAACAAGCCAGGCGTGGTGGCTCATGCCTGTAATCCCAGCACTTGGGAGGCTGAGGCAGGAGGATCGTTGTGAGTTCGAGACCAGCCTGGGCTACAAAAGTGAGCTCAAAACCAGCCTGAACTGCACAGTGAGACCCTGTCTCAAAAATAAAAAAATAAAATAAAAAAGAAGATGGTTAAACAGGTAGCAAATGACCAGACAGGCAGTAGAACCAAAAATTCAGTCTAGGCAATCCACCTCCAGCATTTGCTAGGGTAAAGAAGTCTTCAAGAACCCTCAGTGTCCTGTGGGAAATCAGGACAAAATTCCAGGTGATACAATTATATTGACAATAGATTAGGAAAGGAAGGCCAAATTGAAGTTGTGCCTGTGGTAATTTAGAAGGGACTAGGACAGAACCACACCTGGATTCCTTAGTGTCTGAAGTTATTTAGAAACGAAGCTTCTGGTAAAGCAGGGAGGGCAACCACACTTCTGGCTTTTATTCACCACCTAATGTAGCGAAGTATATTCATGTTTTTAATCTCTTTTGGAGTATGAATCTCATTTTTTTTATTTTATTTTTTATTTTTCTTTTGAGACAGGGTCTCGCTGTGCAGTTCAGGCTGGCCTTGAGCTCACTTTTGTAGCCCACGCTGGTCTCGAACTCGCACCGATCCTCCTGCCTCAGCCTCCCGAGTGCTGGGATTACAGGCGTGCGCCACCACACCCGGCTGAATCTCATTTTCTTTTCTTTTTTTTTTGTCTTTTTGAGACAGGGTCTCACTATGCAGCTCAGGCTGGCCTTGAGCTCACTTTTGTAGCCCAGGCTGGTCTCGAACTCGCACGGAGTGCTGGGATTACAGGCGTGCGCCACCACGCCCGGCTTCATTTTCATATAGTTTAAAATTCACCAAGACGCTCAAATATATTGTCCCACTTCAACCCTGGCTTATACTTTTATCTTTTCATAACAAAGGTGGAGAGGAAGTTAAGTAACTAACTTGCCCAGGGCTCGCACAGCTTTCTAAGGGACAGAGGGGCTCTATCTACCTTTCCAGTCTATATCTTTCAACCTGTTCGACCCAAGGACTCCCCAAAGAGCTCAAAACCCGTCTCTCCACCCCCGAAGGCATTGTTTTGTGCACAGGCGGGTGAGGGCCTTGCAGATAGTTATCCAAGATCTTTGTCCCCAGTTCTTTGCCTCACGGAGGGAACAGACCGGGAAAGGGCAAACGGGGCAACGGCCGTGAGAAAGGCCATGGTCACTGCACGCTAGGGCTAGGGGACTCGCGCGTGGGCTCAGACAGGCCGGTGGCGGGGAAGCGGGGCGAAGGGCGCACAGGACACACACATCTCTAGGTTTCCAGCGGGGCTAGACTCACCCGGACGGTTTGGGGCGGGAGGGGAGCGCGCCTAAGGCGCGCGTCCCGGAGGGCGGGTCTCGGCGCAGGTGCGGTCCGCTAGCTCTCGCCGCAGGCCCCGCCCCGCCCGGGCCGACGCCCCCCGCCCGCCCAGGGCCGCGCGCCGGGAGGGCGGGGCCGGGCGCGCGCCGGGTCTATATTTGCGCGCTCGCGGGCGGGCGACCTCGCCGGCGACGCGCGCGCTGTGTGTGAGCCGAGTAGCGCCTCAGGAGCGAGCCGCAGGCGAGTGCGGGGCCGAGGCCGAGCGGCGGGGCGTGAGCAGGCGTGAGGGAGTCCTGTCTGCGGGTGTGAGGTCGAGGGCCGGGTAGCGCGACTGCCAGGCCGTGGGGGACGAGCGGGGCGCGGAGGCTGGCCTGGCCGCGGCAGCTGCGGAGAAAGGAGGCGGCTCCCGGCATCACCCCGACCCTCCCCCCGCGCCTCCGCGACCTCCGGTGGACCCGGCCGCGATTCCCGATTCCCGATTCCTGAGGAGGCCGCGCCGCTCGACTGCCGGGGGTGAGGCGGAGCCGTGGGGCCAGGTGAGCGGTCCTGTCTGTGGCCTCGGTGGCGAGGCGGGGCGGGGCGGGTGGGGTGCGGCGCAGCGCAGCGGGGAGGCCGCGGGCCGCGGTTGGTAGGGCGGCTCGCCGCCTGGCGGGGTGCATGAGGTGCGGTGCGGCCTGGACGTGCGGCTCCCCGTTGGCGAGGGGGTGTGGTGGCCAGCAGCCGTGGGGCGCACGCCGCTGCCCGCTTGTGCCCGCCACCCTGCAGGTCACGGGTGAGCCCCGGCTGGGCCCTGCTCTTGCCCGCGGCTGCTGTGCCCCTGCTCACGCGTGCATTTCACAGGGGCCGTTGTACCCCTGTTGACAGCCCCCGGGGCCAAATTGGGTGACCAAACGCTTGGCTTATTTTTATTTGTTAAGCATTTGGCCGTGGTTAAATGCCCCTACATCAAAAATTGTGAAGGGGGTGTGGTTAACTGGTCTTGCCTTATTAATTTGTATTTATCTTTGATCTCAAATTTGTAATCTCAGTATTTCTTGTCCCATTTGTGTTCATGAATAGGGATGGAGCGTTCACTCTATTCTGTGAATGGGGTTATTATGTTAAACTGTTCTGAATTTAACTTAAGTGTAAATTCTTTTATTTTCCCATTAATTGCATATGCTACATTTTCCTTTATTTTTGTGAACTTGAGTTAAATCTAAGTCTTCATGGGAAGTATATGCACAGCTTAGTATGGGAGATTTTCCTTTTCTTTAATATTTATTGATAACTCACGCCTGTAATCCCAGTACTTGGGAGGCTGAGGCAGGAGGATCAGTGTGAGTTCACGAGACTACCCTGGGCTACAAAAGTGAGCTCAAGGCCAGCCTGAACCGCATAGTGAGACCCTGTCTCAAAAGAACAACAACAACAAATAAATATATAGATAGATAAGCATTCTTTTTTTTTTTTTTTTGCGTGTGATTGGGGTTCCAACTGAAGACCTTGTACTTGCCAGGCAGGCACTTGTGCTACAGAGCTTTCTCCAGGTCCCTTGAACATTCTTAATTATTAATTATTTTTTTGTCTTTTTGAGACAAGGTCTCTCTCAGTTTAGAGGAGCCTTGAACTCATTCTGTAGCTCAGGCTGGTCTTGAACTCCCGAGTGCTGGGAGTGCTGGGAGTGCTGGGATTACAGGCTGCCATGCCCTGTTGAAATGATTTCTTAAAAACAGTTGCAAAATACCTTTAAGATAATTCTGTTGAAGTAAAACACTGAAATTTCAGTCATGGGCATGCAGCACATAGTTTTACAATTTTTCAAAAATGTAACCTAATTCTAAGAACATAATGAAATGTGTAATAGATACTATGCTTCTTGGTTAGTATGTTAAAGGGAAGGAGGAATATTTATTTATTTATTTATTTAGTCTTTTTGAGACAGGGTCTTGATATGCAGTTCAGGCTGGCCTTGAGCTCACTTTTGTAGCCCAGGCTGGTCTCAAACTTGCACTGATGCCGGGCGTGGTGGTGCACGCCTGTAATCCCAGCACTCAGGAGGCTGAGGTAGGAGGATCGGTGTGAGTTCGAGACCAGCCTGGGCTACCAAAGTGAGCTCAAGGCCAGCCTCAACTGCATAACGAGACCCTGTCTCAAAAAGACAAAAAAAAAAAAAAAAAAAAAAAAAAAAAAAAAAAAAAAAAAAAAAAAAAAAAAAAAAAAAAACACGAAAAAACTTGCACTGATCCTGCTGCCTCAGCCTCCCAAATGGCTGGGATTACAGGGGTGTGCCAACACACCCAGCAAGAGGAATATATAGTTTTGAGGTAATCTAATGTTTATTCTCATCTCAGTGATATGGCCTTGTTTGCTATTGTTGATTTAGTTTGGCAACATGATTAATTTTTCCCCCATCTTTCTCTGTCCTTTTTTCTGGTCTTAGCCTCATAGTGCTATAGATTACTTGCAAGAGAGGCAGGCAGTCTGGTTCTTCTGGTTCTTCTTCTTTTTTTTTGCAGTACTGGGGTTTGAACTCAGGCCCTTGTGCTTGCCAGTCAAGCGCTTATTCCACTGAGCTATCTTCTGGCCCCTGTCTGATTCTGATAAAGGAGCCAAGAACAGAAACATCAAATTCAGTTACAAACTATCCTCCACTGGGTCAGAGTCACGTTTCTCTTTCAGGCCTTTTCCCCTGTGTGTGGGGTATAGAGAGTTTAAGTAACCTCTGAAATTCCATTTATCTTAACTTTTTTCCTTAATTTGATTTTCAAATTCGCTATATAGATTAATGGGTTTTATTTGGGCAGATTTGTACAGGGTACGTTAAAAAAACTGATTCATTTTCACACCTTTAAAACCCGTTTGTCCAGCCGGGCGTAGTGGCTCACGCCTGTAATCCCAGCACTTGGGAGGCTGAGGCAGGAGGATCGTTGTGAGTTCGAGACCAGCCTGGGCTACAAAAGTGAGCTCAAGGCCAGCCTGAACTGCACAGTGAGACTCTGTCTCAAAAATTAAAAAATAAATAAATAAATAAAATAAAACCCGTTTGTTCTGCTTTTGGCCCTAGTTTCACACTTGTCTTGGCTTTATTTTTCCCATTTCCTTAGGGTTCCTGTAGAATCTCGCACGTCAGTAGTAGCATTTTGGACCAGAGGGGAGAATGATAAGAAACTTGTCTTTTTTTTTTTTTTGGTCTTTTTGAGACAGGGTGTCACTATGCAGTTGAGGCTGGCCTTGAGCTCACTTTTGTAGCCCAGGCTGGTCTCGAACTCGCACCGATCCTCCTGCCTCAGCCTCCCGAGTGCTGGGATTACCGGTGTGAGCCACCATGCCTAGCTCCTCTATTTTTATGCTATCTCCTTTCCCACTCCAGCAACATCTAGACTCAGCAACATTGAGAAAGAATACCCAGGAATATGTCTTCCTCTAACTAAAGAAGAAACCAAGCCTCAGGCCCTAGTTTGTAGAGGACACCGGGAAGCATCTATTAACATATCTCCCTGTTCTCCTGCCAATTTGTAGCTACCTGGTACTTGCTGTGTGTGCACGTCATGGATCTTTTTCTGAAAGCTCCATACTCTGCTGAACAATGAAGGCAACACAATAGCAGGGGCTGAGGGGAAGGGGAAAGCTGAGCAAACTGTCCAGTCTTGCAGGGAGCAGGCCTAGAGATGTGAACTGAGTGAAAATGGGTGTAGGAAGAACTTGCTTACTCAAACGTGTGGAAGGTGATGTAAAAGGATGTAAAGTACATGAAGCCGGGCGTGGTGGCGCATGCCTGTAATCCCAGCACTTTGGGAGGCTGAGGCAGGAGGATTGGTGCGAGTTTGAGACCAGGCTGGGCTACAGAAGTGAGCTCAAGGCCAGCCTCAACTGTATAGCGAGACCCTGTCTCAAAAAGACAAAAAAAAAAAAAAAAAAAGATGTAAAGTATGAATGTAATTATTATGTACTTACTGGGAACACAAATTAATACAAATTAAAGAACAAATCTAAAGCAATCTAAGAGAAAACAAAATATAAAGTAAAGAGACAGGGGGCTGGCCAAATAGCTCAGAGGATTAAAGCCTTTAGGGGCTCCCATGCGCACCCCACCCCCACCCTTGGCATGCTGAGATGACAATTGAGACTGGGCATGGTGGTGCACCTCTAATCCTAGCTCTTGGGAGGCTGTAAACAGGCAAGTCACTAAGTCCGATTTAGTAATGAGACCCTGAACACACCCTGTAGACCCTTCCCTAAAATACAGGAAAAAAAAAAAAAAAAAAAAGGAGGGAAAGTTATGTGTTGCTTGCTGATGTTTTGGGGGGTACTTTTAGAGTTGTGGCTTCCTAGAGACTATTTTTTTCTTTTTTTTTTGCAGGACCATGGTTCAAACTCACGACCTTGCACTTGCCAGGCAGAATTTGTGCCTCAGAACTACCTCCCCAGCCCCTATTTTTTTTTTAATAATTTTTTTTTTTTCTTGTTTCAGAACATTTGTTTATTCACTCATTTTTAAGGCCTGCTCAGCCCGCCTTGAGGGCAGGGCTGGTGCAGCATGTGGTGCTGGGGATCCAACTGCGGTCCCTGAAGCCACTCAAACTTTCCAAAGCAGGGGATTTAGACTACTGAGCCATCCCACCGGGTCCCCCTAGAGACTATTTTATGGCAAGTAAACATAAAACAATATTTTGCCAGTGGGGTTTAAGTCGTAAGCAAATGAGAAAAGAGCTTTAGAAATATATTTATTTCACACATGCATGTCCTTTGCTGAGTATCAAACTCAGTTTTCTTGAATGTGCTAGGGTCTATATCTCAGGCCTAGAAGCTGCATTTTATTTTATTTTATTTTATTTTATTTTATTTATTTATTTATTTATTTATTGAGACAGGGTCTCACTGTGCAGTTCAGGCTGGCTTTGAGCTCACTTTTGTAGCCCAGGCTGGTCTTGAACTCACAACGATCCTCCTGCCTCAGCCTCCCAAGTGCTGGGATTACAGGCGTGAGCCACCACGCCCGGCTTGCATTTTATTTTATTTCATTTCTTTCTTTTTTGCAGGACTGGGGTTCAAACTCATGACCCTGTACTTGTCAGGCAGGCACTTGTGCCATGGAGCTATTTATTTATTCATTTGTCTTTTTTTTTAAAACAGGGTCTCACTATGCATTTCAGGCTGGCCTTGAACTTACTTTTGTAGTCCAGGCTGGTCTCGAACTCAGAGATCCTTCTGCCTCAGCCTCCCAAGTGCTGGAATTACAGGCGTGTGCCCCTGTGCCTAGCCCTAGTAGATATATTTTAAAATTTGAGGGAGAAAAAGATTTTAATGGAGCAGTGAAAAAGTTATTAAAGTGTTAGCTGTGCTGGCATGTGCGGTTGTTTCAAGAAAGGGTGAGTAGGGAGATTAGGTACAGATGTTGAAATTATCTTTAATTATAGTAGTTGGATTTTTTTCCTGCTTGTCCTATTAAGGATTGTTAAGTAATTAGTACCTACAAAATAACAAATGTATTTTTAGGTTTATGTGGTATGTGTGTCTGCATGCTTTAGGTTTACAGAGCAGGACTAACTTTCTGGCTTCGTAGTTTCATAGTAACTAATGCCATGATGCTATTTTTAATGTTTTCTTTTCCAGTATTTTTCTTCTCAGTTCGCATGGCGGGGAAAAACCAGAGCTAGTCAGCTCTACTCTCAGGCTGGTCTGTGTAAAACCCCATCTGCTTGTATATTTTCCTCTTACTGAAATTTTCTTTGTTTTTCGCCCCAATTTTAGTAACAGAAACTTAATTTTTTTTTTTTTTTTTTTTTTTTTTTTTTTTTTTTTTTTTTTTTTTTTTTTTTTTTTTTTTTTTTTTTTTTTTGTCTTTTTGAGACAGGGTCTCGCTATGTTCAGGCTGGCCTTGAGCTCACTTTTGTAGCCCAGGCTGGTCTCGAACTCACACTGATCCTCCTGCCTCAGCCTCCCAAGTACTGGGATTATAGGCGTGAGCCACCACACCTGGCCCGCCCCCTTTTAAAAGAGAAACTAAAAAACAAAACAAAAACTGAAAATATGGTAAGTTATGAACTTCAACAGCTACATTTATTTAGATCTTAAAAGGGTACACATTTAGCTGGTATTTAACATTGAAAATACCTTTTGATACTTTTATTTATTTATTTATTTAATTTATTTATTTATTTTGTCTTTTTGAGACAGGGTCTTGCTATGCAGTTCAGGCTGGCCTTGAGCTCACTTTTGTAGCCCAGGCTGGTCTCGAACTTGCACCAATCCTCCTGCCTCAGCCTCCCCAGTGCTGGGATTACAGGCGTGAGCCACCACGCCCGGCACACTATGTATTTTCAGCACGTTGTTTTTCACACATATTAAACAGTAGGAGAGAAACTGAAAACTGTAAAATATTGCCCCTATTCTTTTTTTTTTTTTTTTTTTTT
>PVJA010052322.1:0-12451 GCA_004027025.1 Myocastor coypus
GTGGTCACCTGAGCTGTCATGGAACCCTAGACACAGCGAGGTAAGGGCTTAGGCCCCAGCCTCCAATCTGCTTAACCGGTCTGGGAGCGAGCTGAGCTGTTTGCCTAGTCCCTCAGTCTTTATGGCCTCTGTGTCCTGCTGTCTGCCCAGGACTCCCAGCTCCAAGCACTCACCGTCTCACTGTCTCATGGCCTCTTTCTGCTGAGTTATGTGTGACTGATGGTGTTAGCTTCAAGCTCTGCCTGCTCCGTGGCAAGTGAGTGGAACCTACTATAAAAGCAGAGGCTGAAGCTAGAGCAGTGAGCACAGCGAGTGGCTGTCTGTGATGTGACCCTGTGAGGACAGGCAGGGAAGGAGGCAGGGCCTCCCCCAACCTAAGACCACACAACACAGGTCCCCAAGTTGACTTTGGAACAAGAACTGCCCGAGAGAAGGGCCAGCTGGATTGCGTGGTCCCAAAGTTTTCCTGAAAGAGACCTTGTCTTTGGTAGCCTCTTGGTGAGAGGCGGGCTGGGAGCTTTTTGGTGATCACAGCTGATGAATTGTGTAGACATCAGGGAGCCACTGTGTGACCCCATGACCAAAATGCTCTGCCACACATGAGACACAAGATTGGAATGTTTGGGTTTTTTTTTTTTTTTTTTTAAGTTGTAAATAGCTTCTTTCTGGAATATTTCATTTCATATTTTCAGACCTGTGATTGAAACCCAAGCTACAGATAAACAAAGCCGCAGAGAAGAGGAAACTACTCTGTGTGATAAGTGTCTGGTACCCCATGGCACCGTGCGCCCAAGTTCAGGGTAAGGACAGTGGTTGTTTCTGAGTCCTCCTTGTGCTTGACCTCTTTGGAGTGGTTGTCCCCACTGAACAAAGCAGCAAGATCAGAATACTAGTGTTCTGATTTGAATGCGCATGAGGGGCTGGGGGTAACCAAAGTTAACTGTATACGTGAAATACTTCAGCCTCTGCCAATAAGATAGGGCCCCCCTCTGGCTTCACAGGCTCCTCCTGGCAATGTGGGTGCCAGGGGCTTGACGGGCCTTCCTGAGCCTCTTCTCTGGGCCCCCTGCCTTCCTCTCCAGGGCCAGCTCACCTCTCCAGGGCCCACCTACCACGCTGCAGCACCCTCCTAGGTATTGCAGTGTCTTAGCTAAGAGAATGAGGCAGAGCATTCCCTAAGTCTGCCCTTCTAGCTCCTGGATTCAATGCATGGCTCAGCTCAGACCCCTGTGTCAGGCTCCTCAGGCGTACATTCCAGCTCTGCTTCTTGCTAGTTTGTTAGGAAGAGAAAGAGTTAGCATTTCTGAGCCTCTGATTCTGTGCCTGCACAGTGGGCATAATAAACATTTAATTTGAGAAGTTTGTTGTAAAGAGTTAAGGAAGTAATACATGGAGAGCCTGCTGTGGCGGCTGGCTATAGGAAATGCTCACCATCAGGCAGCATATAAACACAAATGTGTGTGTGTGTATTAATGAGCATTCCCACATGCCCATCACTGAAGCAAAATACTCAATGCCCACAGCTTTAGGGAGAAGTCCTTTGGCTTACAGTTTGTGAGGGTTCAGTCCCTGGTCAGCTGGCTCTGAGAAACATCGTGTGAGGGGCCAAGTGGAGTAGGGCCGCTTAGTTCATGAAGGCCAGGAAGTAGAACTGGGACACTGCCTGAGAGGAAGGGGTGAGGGGCTGGCACAGTGACCAAAATCCCTCCTGTGTACATGCACGCATGCACACACACACACACACACACACACACACACAGAGTGCATTTTATTGGTCCCCCATGTGGCTTCCAAGCCAAGCAAGCATAACTGTCACGATACATGTCACAAAGACTCTTTGTTGGTTAGTAATAAGTACTTTGCCTCCTCTTCAGATGAATATGGCCCAACTTTTTAGATAATCAGCATACTTACTTGATAACCCCACTGCACAAAGATTCCAACATGAAGGGATATACTTACATATACTAACGAATTTGGAAGAGGTGGGGTAGCTTCTTTAAAAGTTCCTTATGTATTTACTTGTTTTTTGAAGCAGGGTCCCTCGTACAGTTCAGGGTGGCCTTGGTCCCGCTGTGTAGCCCAGGCTAGCCTTGAATTTGTGGCTTTCCACTGCCTCAGCCTTCTCTGTGCTGGGACCACAAGCATGTGCCACACCTGGAAAAAGCCTTTAAAGCACGCTGTGGGTGGCTGCTTTTCCATAAACAGCCTGGATCAGACTTTGGTTTTCCACTTGCGAAAAGGGTTCTCCAGAGATATGTAACAGGACACAACAGCTTTCTGTTATCTACTTAGCTACTGTGTTTGCCCCAGAATAAGACCTATCCAGAAAATAAGTGCTAGCATGATTTTTTTTTAGAATTTTTTATTTTTTATTTTATTATTTTTTTTTCTTGTTTCAGAACTTTTGTTTGTTTATTTATTTATTTTTATGGCTGGCTCAGCCTGCCCTGAGGGCAGGGATGGCGCAGCATGTGGTGCCAGGGATCGAGCCGAGGTTCATGCAGCCGCCTAAGCTTTCCTAAGCAGGCTCTTTAGACCACTGAACCATCCTGCCAGGCCCGCTAGCGTGATTTTTGAGGCCCCACCCACAGAGAAGCCCTAGTCAAGATGGTAAGCCAGACAGACACATTTAGTGTATCTGTTGCTATGCATGACAGACTTTTTTTTCTTTTTGGTGTCTGTTGCTTCTCATCACTTGTGTGGACCATCATTTTTTTTAAAGAAATTATCTATCTGTCTGTCTGTCTGTCTGTCTGTCTGTCTGTCTATCTATCTATCTGACACAGGGTCTTGCTATACATTTGGACTCATAGTGAACCTCCTGTGTTAACCTCCTTCATTCTAACATTACAGGCATTACACTTGGTTTTGGAACGTGCAGGTGCACCCAGGGTTCCAGGGCCGACATAACATGCAGTACCAGGGATTGAACTCAGGAACTTACACTTGCCAGGCAGGGGCTTAGACTGCCAAGCTATCTCAGCACCATTCTCTCCTCTCCTCTCCTCTCCTCTCCTCTCCTCTCCTCTCCTCTCCTCTCTTCTCCTCTTCTCTCTCTGTCTCCCTCTCCCTCTCCCCCAGGAATCAAACAATCAAACTTGGCACCTTGCACTTGCCAGGCAGGCACTTGTGCTTTTGAGCCCTGGACCACAATTTTTTTTTTTTTTAACTTTATTTATGTTCTGGCTGGCTCAGCCTGCCCTGGTGGTGGGGCTGGCACAGCATGTGGTACTGGGGATTGAACCTTGGTCTCTACAGTTGCCTAAGCTTGCCTAAGCAGGCACTTTAGACTGCTGAGCCATCTCACTGGCCCTGGATCACCATTCTCACCTGGCATCATTTTCATTGCCCCTCCTATCTCCTAAGTCTTCAGTGAACACTTGATCTAGTGGAGATGCTGTGAAGGCTGCAACTGGGTGCGAAATTCATGGGATGAAAGCACTGAGAGCTGTGTGGCCAGTGGTTGGAGGAGACCCACTCACATTAACGATGATGACCTATTGTTTTCTACTGATTCAAATGTTAATCTCAGAAGTTCCTACACAGACTCAGGAGGTTGAACCAATGACTGGACACCCTGTGGTCCACGTCACAGGCGATATATATCTCTATCTCTATATCTATCTATCTATCTATCTATCTATCTATCTATCTATCTATCTATCTATCTATGTATCTATCTATGTATCTTTTTGTCTTTCTGAACTTCTACTCAGAGAAAGCATAGGGTGGTGGTTGGGAGAGTATGAATAGTAGATCCAGGTGTCCCCAGTCGAGTAACTTGAGAGAGGTCACAATTAAAAAGAACTACACATTTTTTTCTAAGGCCACCACCGTCTTAGTCTGCTATGGTTGCCATAGTCAAATACTACACACTGGGCAGTTTAAACAACAGAAATGTACTTTCTTGTGGTTCTGGATGCTAGATGCTAGGCGTCTAAGATTAAAGTTCAAGAAGGGCTGGTTTCTCCCAAACCTGTGTGCTAGGTGTGCGCATGTGCGCATGGCCTTTCTCCAGTGGGAGCCTGCTCCTGGTGTCCATAAGGTTACCAGTCCTATTGGATCAGGGCCCCACCCTTATGACCTCATTGAACCTTAATATCTTCAAGTCTCAAGGGTCCTATCCTCAAATGCAGTCCTCTTGGGGCCATTTCGACATATAAGTTTAGGGTGAGCGGGTACACAAACTGGTATGTAACAGCCAACTTTTTTTTTTTTTTTTTTTAATCTATTCGAGACAGGGTCTCGCTATGCAGTTCAGTCTGGCTTTGAGCTCACTTTTGTAGCCCAGGCTGGTCTCAACTCACATCGATGCTCCTGCCTCAGCCTCCCAGATGCTGGGATTACAGGTGTGCGCCACCACACCTAGCCAGCTGGCTCACTGAGCCCCACCACTGAGATGACCTGGTGGCACACATCTGAAATCCCAGCGCTGGGGAGGCTGAAAAGAGGGACATCACAATAAGTCTGCGCTGCATAGTGAGACCTGTACCAAATACATTAAAAAAAAAAAAATGTAGCTGTGGCTCCTACAAAGCACGAGTGGAAAGATGCGATGCTTCCTGCTGTCATCATGCTGAGATGCAGTGGAATGTTCTCATTTCTAGCTTCCTCAGCTTTAGTCCAAGACATTAAAAGCCTGTGTTTAATACATTTGGTGATTTAGAAAGAGAATCGAAAAAACAGTTTCTTCAATAATGCTTATTGACTACTTCTGATATACTTAACCAGGGACTTCTGGCAGGGAGGATTGTGATCATGTAGGAGTGTACACACACACACACACACACACACACACACACACACACACACACATTATTCCAAGGTTAAAAAGTGACTAATGTGATGGAAGAAATAACAGAGTACTGGAGATTCGGAGAATAAAGTGTAACACGACCACCAATCGCCAACTTTTACTGAGTCCCTGTATCTGGCTTAAGCAGCTGCTGGCTGCTGGTCAGTTGCCTGAGAAAAATGAGAACGGACAGAAGCTGGGTTGCGCCCCTTAGCATGGTGGGAATTTGCGGGGAAAGCAGGGGGAAGTCGGAACAGGTCTGGTAGTGGCCACCATCTACAGAGTGGGCCCAGCCTCCTTCTAGAAGCCAGTCGAGGGATTTCCTTGCCTTTCCTCAGCCTCTGTGAAAGAGGAGGACCAGCCGTCGTGCCAAAAGCAGCTGGAACCCTGCTATGAGTTCGGTGTGAAGGAGAGGTGATGGGAGCGAGGCTCAGACTTAGAAGTAGGAAGAAATCCAGTAGGAGCGGAGCGAAGGAAACGATGTGGAAGCGGTGGAGGCGGCGATACAGAGGGAGAGCAGTGAAAACTGGAACCCACACATATCAAGCACCTGCTGGGTGCCGAGCGCAGCGCCGAGCTGGGAGAGATGAGGCTTTGGGCTGGAAGCCGGTGAGAATGCTCACGCTGCCTTCGCGCGCAGCGAGGCATACAACGCACAAAACGCCCTTGGCGTTCTAGCGACCCGACTGGCTTCGCCGCCGAGCGCTGGGGGTTCGCTGTGTGCGAAGGACCCGAGTCGCTGGCGGGTCGCCGCCCGAGCGCTGAGCGCGGTGGGCGGGGAAGTGCCATTGTGACTCGGCCAGGTCCCTCCCCTCCCGGGCACTGTGATGCTACCGGGCAGCTGCTGGCCCCGCGTGCGTGTCCCTGGCCCCCTCCAGCCCGGCGTGTGGCAGCGGCGCAGGCGGCGGCGTCGGGAGCAGTCAGGGGCCGGCAGGCGTAGGAACCAGGAGAGCGGGCGAGGACAGCGGCCGCGATGGTGAGCCTCGGGCAGCTGCGGGCAGGCGCGGGGCGACTAGTGGCCTAGGGGCCGGCCCAGTTTCGAGGGCACGTACCCTAGGGCAGCGGGGCACCTTGATTATGTGGAAAACGCGGAATCCGAGAGGGAGTCGCCCCTTAAAGGATCCTAAGGCAGACGGGAGCCCACAGGAAGAGGGAGGTTCTGGGGAGCCCAGACGGGCAGCTTGGGAATGGGAAGGAAGAGGGAACACGGAGATTCCGGGCGGGTGGTCGCGGCCGGGACTGCCGGGGCCAGGAGGTAGCGAAGTCTCCAAACCCAATGGGTGTAACAAGGGATTTAGGGCCTCCGGTTCCCTCACTCTGGGGTCGGGCTCTGTTCGCGTCCCGGGCTCATCGCTTGGGTTTTCTGAACCCCAAACTCCAGCTCGGCCGGGCGCTCCGGGAGCAATCAGCTGCCCTGGCACCAGCCCGATCCAACTTCTCACTTTGTCCCTTAAAGCCAGAAGGTCCTGGACACTTCAAGTTCTCGCTCCAGCGAGACTAGGCCCCTCGGCCTCGCGCTCTGCGTCGCACTCTGCCTCTGTCTGTCCCCGCAGTCGCGCTGTGTGCTAGGAACGCGGTTTCTTCTCTCTGCAGAACTCCTGCTCCGCGGTGCCCAGGGTGGCTAACATTCAGCCCTCTTCCCCTCCCTGAACGCCCGAAACCTAAGAACCTCTCCCAGAATCCCGATATCTCAGGCTTCGGGAAGTGCTGGGGTGGAAGCGCTAAGGTGGAGGGTGGGGGCGGGATGAGCGCGTCTGTGGACCAAGGTCAGAGTGGCCGAGCCGGGCGGCGGTCCAGAACCTCCCTCCTGCCGCCCCCTGATAGCTGGGAAAGGTCCCAGGCTTCTCTGGCTCGCCCTGGCTCTGCGGCTTCAGCGTCGGTTCTGTTCAACACCCTGCCTCTCTCCACCCTGCTGTCCGATACACGGGGAACTTAAAGACTTGGGGACCATGAGGAGATGTGCAGGGTTTTGATTGTGGGGGTCGCAGAGACCAGGTTCCACCTGAGGCCCTGGTGCAGGCCATAGAAGGTGCCCAGAGATGGCACCTGGCTCAGTGGTTGGCTATGTGCCTTTGAGAACTCTCTTGATTCGTTCTCTTCTGCCAAATTAACAGGGATATTTCAGTCTGAGACTCCACGTAGATTTTATTGACTTGTTATAGAGAAAGTACTTCAAACATGTACAAGGGCAAGTGGTATGATTCTTAGACACATCATCCAATGTCAAGAATTACAAAACCAATCACTGGGTGTGGTGCCTCATGCCTGTAATCGCAGCACTTGGGAGGCTGAGGCAGGAGGATCCATGCGAGTTCCAGACCAGCCTGGGCTACAAAAGTAAGCTCAAGGCCAGCCTAAACTGCATAGTGAGACCCTGTCTCAAAAAGACAAGGAAAAAAAAAAAAAAAAAAAAAACGAGTTAAGAAGCCAGTCAGTCTTGCTCCATTTAGCTCTCCTTCCTTTATTTTGAAGCAAACCCTAAACTACTTGCTCTAAAATTTAATATTCACACTATCTTCCAGACCTGGTGGCACACACCTGCAATCCTGTACTTGGGAGTCAGAAACAAGAAGACGGAAAATTTGAGGCCCCCCCCCAAGATGTGGAGGGAGGAGGGAGGGAGAGGAGTGCAAAGGGACAGAAAGGAGTCAAGATATGTCCTGTATTGTATGCCAGGATGAATGCAGTCTTGTATAGCAAGCGTGTGGTAATAAAAAATAAAAAATAAATAAAATAAAAGTTTAAGAACAACCTGAATAGTCTGGCATGGTGGAGCATGCCTGTAATCCCAGCACTCTGTGTGCATGTCCATGGGTACAGTTCCTAGGCAAGTGCTTAAATGGGTCACGAGTGCCCTTCATTTTATTTATTTATTTATTTTTGTCTTTTTGAGACTATGCAGTTCAGGCTGGCCTTGAGCTTACTTTTGTAGCCCAGGCTGGGCTCAAACTCGCACTGATCCTCCTGCCTCAGCCTCACGAGTGCTGGGATTACTGGCGTGCACCACCACGCCCGGTTTATTTTATTTTAATTTAATAAATTCATTAATTTGCATTTTTAGGGAAGGGTCTAGAGGATGTTCAGGGTCTCATTACTAATTTTTTATTTTTTTGTGTGGTACTAGGGATTGAATTCAGGACCTTGTGCTTGCCAGGCAAGTGCTTATTCTACTGAGCTATCTCCCTGGCTCAAGGGTCTCACTACTAGATCAGACTCGTGATTCACCTGTTTACAGCCTCCCAAGACTTGGGATTACAGGTGTGTGTGCCACCATGCCCGGTCTCAACCTCAGCACTCTGGAAGCTGAGGCAGGGAGATTATTGTGAGTTTGAGGCCAGCCTGGGCTGCAGAGTGATTCAAGGCCAGCCTGAACTGAACAGTGAAACCCTGTCTCAAAAGAACAACATAAAGAACAGCTTGGGCAACTTGGGAAGATTGTGTTTCAAAATAAAAATATACTGGGAATGTGACTCTATGCTCTTTGGATCCAACCTCCAGCAGTGCTCCACACAAATAAATAAACTATATCTATATCTATCTATCTATCTATCTATCTATATCTATCTATCTATTTATCTATCTATATCTTCTGGCTAATAACTTAAAATTATTATAAATTATAGTTTTCACGTTTCCCTTTGCATGTTTCAGTTTTGATCCAGATATCACTGTGACTCTGAGTGAAGCCTTAAGGAAACTCTCAGAGTTAGGAGGAGAGATATAATCTAGCACTTTAACAAACCACAATGCGTGTTTGTGCACCATGTTTCAGAAATACTTGATAAATCAAAAACCTAAACAATAATACCTTATTATTAAAATGTTTAAGAACTTTAAAATATACTTAGCGGTTTTGAAAACCCAGTGGTTGGATATTTTGAAAAAGAAATATCTTCATATTGAACATTGGTTTGTACAATAGATTCTACTGAAAGTATTTTCTTATGTTCCCAGCACTGTTTTAGCTTTTCATTCACAGAACATTTTTTTTTTTTTTGTCTTTTTGAGACAGTTCAGGCTGGCTTTGAGTTCACTTTTGTAGCCCAGGCTGGTCTCGAACTCACATCGATCCTCCTGCCTCAGCCTCCCAAGTGCTGGGATTACAGGCATGCACCACCACACCTGACCCCACAGAACATATTTTGGAAAAAAAAAATCCTTTGATTCATTTTTTCCCTCCTCTGGCTCTGGCACTAAGGCTAGAACCCAGGGCTGCCAAGAATGCTAGGCAAGCACTCTACCATAGAGCTTCAGCACCAGTCCCTGACTGGTTCCTCTAGAATTTTTTTTTATGGCTGGCTCCGCCTGCCCTGGGGGGCGGTGCTGGTGCAATGCCAGGGATCAAACCGCAGTCCCTGCAGTTGCCTAAGCTTTCCTAAGCAGGCTCTTTAGACTGCTGAGCCATCCCACTGGCTCGACCCTAGCTGGTTCCTAATGGCTAGAAGGAGCATCTGTGAACTGTGACCCCAAGAACCCCATGCTCTCTCTTAGAAAGACATTACTTCCTCCAGGGGTTAGATTTCAAGCCTATGTCCCCCATACTCCTCTTTCCCTAAGGGGGGCTGGGGAGGCCTCCTTGATAGCAAGGAGAAGTAGAGTTGGCATTTCCATAGGTTCTGGGTAAGAAATAGATCTCCAACCCAAGCAGATTTCTTTCTTTCTTTCTTTCTTTCTTTCTTTCTTTCTTTCTTTCTTTCTTTCTTTCTTTCTTTCTTTCTTTCTCTTTCTTTCTTTTTTTGGTCTTTTTGAGACAGGGCCTCACTATGCAGTTCAGCCTGGCCTTAAGCTCAATTTGTAGCCCAGGCTGGCCTTGAACTCACACCCATCCTCCTTCCTCAGCCTCCCAGGTGCTGGGATTACAGGCTTTGCGGCACCACTCCCGGCTACCCGGAGCAGATTTTAAATGCAGTTCTCTGAGTACAGGGCAGTTGGAGATTTGCTTGTGTAACATACCCTCCCCCACACTCCGCCCCCAGTTACTTCTTAGCACACCACCAGTATCCGTCAGCATTTGCAGACTGGAACCTCAAGTTACACAGCATATAGGGAGATGCTAACTTAAACTTGCTTATCCCGTGCCCTTTGTTCTTTAAAAAACAACAACAAAAAAACTTACTTATTTATCTATTTATTTATATTATGGCCAGCTCAGCCTGTCCTGGAGTTGGGGTTGGCACAGCATGTAATACCAGGGATGCAACCGTGGTCCGTGCAGTTACCTAAGCTTTCCTAAACAGGTGCTTTAGACTGCTGAGCTATCTCGCAGCCCAGCCCTTTGCTCTTGATGATCAGATAGACAGACTACCCTGTAACCTAGCATCCCATCTTCTTCCCTCTGTCCTTTGGTAAGCAGCTCTCCTGGGAAGGATGGCACCTTTTGAGGGGAAATAGCATTGAAAATCCAGGCCAGGTTCAACGACACTCGGGCACACAGGGAGTTTCTGGGGTCTATGACACAGCCTCCTTAACTGTTTTCCTTTGTGCCAGGGAGCACCAGTGAGTTCTGATGGAGACTGGCATCAAAGGGCAACATGGATTCCGTCTACCAGCAAAAGTGGATGGTTAGAGGGTAGGGGTGTCAGGAATGGAGTGGGCACTGTTCCCTGTGGTCCTCTACCATTGGCGCCCTGTGGGCAGGCGTGGCTGCACTCTGCATAGTCTGACCTCAGACTCCTGAGTCTGTCCTTGTCACCAAGAGCAGGTTTCCCCAGGGGTCCTCGGCCACCTGCTTCTGTGCACAGGATCCTTGATTAACAGGGCACTAGCTCTCGGCAGAGCTGCTGGGTAACTGAGAAGCAATGGGTGGTGTCTGATAGGAAGTTTCCAGACTCTGGGCAAGCCTGTGCCGCGCTGGAGGGTCGGGATGCAGGCGCTGCTGCTGCTGCTGCTGCGTCCCTTCTGAGGGTTCTCTTGAGCAGCCTTGAGAAAAGGTGGAAAGTTAAAAGTAATTTTAGAGCAGGAAATAGCTGGTGAGCAGAAGGTCAGAGATAGGCGGTAGGTGGGAGGATGTGGCGTTCTCAGTATGAGGAAATGGATCAGCTACTCCGCTTCCCTGTATTTGTGGCTGTGGCCCCTGTGGCTGCCATTTCCCATGCCAGCGTCTCCCTTTCAGGATTTCTCTCAGATAATGAGGTGTGGAAGGCAATGGGAAAACCTAGTGGGCAGAGTCTGTGCCATTACAAAACTCTGCCCTAGGGGCTGGGGAGGTAGCTCCGTGGCACAAGTGCCTTCTTGGCAAGTTCGAGGTCATGAGTTTGAACCCCTGTTCCCCCCCCTCAAAAAAAAAAAAAAAAAAAAAAACCCACCTCTGCCCTGTTGCCCGCACTCTCCTTAAGGGCAGCTAAAGCCCAAGAGCCTTTTGACACCACAGGGTCAACTGGGCTCTAAAACACCCCTGTCCTTCATAAAGCAAGTCCCAGGCAGCCATAAGCTGTCCCAACTGCGTGCGATGTCCTTTTCCCCAGCCGCTTTCGCAAACAGATGTTAATTTAGGTCATTTCTGCGTTGCTCTCTCTCCTCTCCTCTGACTGATTCCAAATACGCTGACGTTTGAAGGGTTCTGAGCAGAGATAATTCAGTCTTTCATGAATCACATTTGTTCTTCCTTTAATTATCCCTCCGGAACACTGTGGGTCTTGCTTTGCAGTTGCTATCCCTGACCTAGGTCCTAAAATATATGTGATGTATTATTCTGGCCTGACAACTAGAAAGAATTGGGTGTAATAATAGGGTTCTCAAGAGCACCCTCAGGGCGTGCAAGCACGCAAGTGGTTGGGGACTGGGCTGGCCTTGGGTTCTCACACGGCGCATGCGCCAGGCCATGTCTGCTCCTTTCCTGGATAATCTGTAGTTTTTTGGCTCAAGATACTTTGAAATAGTTGTTAAAGCCTGAAATCCCTCTTCTACGGAGGATAGTGGTTAGTTCACTGCAGCCCTCTTGAGAAGAAAGCAAATGGAAATAGCTAAGGAGCTACTTAGGGAGTTAGACTTTTCTTTACCATTTTTTTTTTTTCTTTTGCGGGATCGGGGTTCAAACTCACGACCTTGCACTTGCCAGGCAGGCACTTGTGCCACGGAGCTATCTCCCCAGCCCCCAAGGAGCTACTTGGAAATAGAAAGAAATATTTAAAGTAGGGTTGGCAAAGGGTTTTGTGCAGTGGAATTCTAAAAGGCTGCAACGTTCTACAGTTTTCTTTTTTCTTTTTGGATACGCTACAAAACACCGATTCCCTCCTCCATGGAGGTCGGCCAGAGGAACACAGATGTCTCATCCGCTCTGCTCTGCGTGGGCCTGCCCTGTAGACAAACGTAGGACCTGTGCTAAATTGTCCCGCCTCTTGTTCACGTGGCTCCTTATCCCACCTACAGCGCCCCCAGGTGGCACGTCTGAATTCTTCAGGTCCCTTAAAGAAATATTCCCTTAAAGAATATTCTCCCTTAAAGAAACTCTTTCTGGGGCTCGGCGGGATGGCTCAGTGGTCTAGAGCGCCTGCTTGGGAAAGCTTGGGCAGCTTCAGGGACCGCGGTTCGATCCCCGGCACCACATGCTGTGCCAGCCCTGCTCTCGGGGCAGGCTGAGCCGGCCATAAAAATGAGTGAATAAACAAACAAAGGTTCTGAAACAAGAAAAATAAATAAATAAAAAAGAAACTC
>PVJA010052323.1:0-12453 GCA_004027025.1 Myocastor coypus
CAGCTGGCAGGTGCTTTGCCTAGGCTGGCAGGGTTGGGGCGGAGACCCTGCAGCCCAAGCCGTTGCAGCTCCAAGGCCGCCGCCGCCGCCGCCATTAAGTCATCAAGGTGGAGTGGTGGATCAGTTGCCATTGCTTGAAAACCCGGGCCCAGCCAGTGGGCTGTCACGGCGAGGAGCCTACAGGGCAGAGGCGCGGCCCGATCTCGGGCCCCCCAGGTCACCCACCGCCATCGGCGGGAGGACCCGGAGGACCCTGGAGAAACAGGCCGCGCCTCGCTTCTCTCTGCACTCTCCGCCGGAACTGACTTGGCAGTTCTTTTTGCTGGCGAGAGAGAGCAGCACCGGAAGTGCTCTAGCTCCATGACCCGAGATCTACTGTTCCGGGACTACAACGTTCCGGCGCGAGAAAGATACTAGGGGTAATTAGGTGGCGTCAGGGCTTCCTCTCAGCTTGCAGTTCGTAATAGTTGTTACCAGCATCCCAAGACCGCAAATATGTTTGTCTCTTGATTCGCTCACTTTCCCCGTTGTTGTAAGTCGATTTCTATCGTCTCATTCATTTACCACCTGTTTAGTCCATAAATATTTGGGAAAGTGGTATGGACAAGGGAAAAAAGAAACAAAAAATTTGCCCTCCTAAAAAGTTATTTTCAGGGTCGGCCAAATAGCTCAGCGGATTAAAGCACCTGCAAGCAGGCGCAGGGGCCAGAGGTTGGATCCCTGCATCTGAGGCGTACTGAGATGGCAATTGAGACTGGGCGTGGTGTGCACGTGTGGTCCTAGCTCTTAGGAGGCTGTAAACAGGACCGCTACGAGTCTGATCAAGTAGTGAGACCCTGAATACCCTGTAGACCCGTCCCTAAAATACAAAATGCAAAAAAAAAAAAAAAAAAAAGCATTCTATTCAGAAAAACCTGTAATAAAGAAGTTCCTTTAAAAAAAAAAATAGTATTAGGGCTGGGAGGATAGCTCTGTAGAATAAGCGCTTTCCTGGCAAGCACAAGGTCCGCAATTCAATCCCCTATACCACACACACACACACACACACACACACACACACACACACACACACAACTAGTTCATGTTTGCAGCATATAATGATTCAAGCCATCATGGGGAATTGGCACATGTACATAGCACATGTTCTCTTTACCTCCCCTTTCCCTTGCATCCCTAAACAAGATCCTTAAAATACATTTAAAAATGGGGAAGACGAATATCAAATGGGTGTGGAATGTTTTGTTTGAGATAGCATCTTGCTGCATGGTCCGGGCTGCCCTTGAACTGCCTGTATAGCACTGCCTAGCCTCAAACTCACAGGATTCCTCTTGCCTCCACCTCCCAAGTGCAGGGATTACAGGCATGCACCACCACAACCAATGTATTTTGCTTTTTAAGCCAGCATCTCTGTGTAATTCAAACTGGCCTTGAACTCACAGCAGTCTTCCTGCCTCAGCCTCCCAACAATTGGTGTTACAGGTGTGTACCATGATGCTCAGTTGATGGAATGTTTTAGATAATGTTGAGGTGACATTGGAGGAGAGACCTTAAAGAGGCAAGGAAAGAGTTTGCTTAGGGATGCTTGGGAGAAGACCCTTCCTAACAGAGGGTAAAGGCCAGGGAACAGGCCACAAAACTACTCTAGCAACAGCTAGTGGCTGAGGAAGGGAGAAGAAAGGTCAGACTAGGCTACTGTGTGTGAGGACAGAAAAATGGAATTCTTTGGAGGGACTTGGAGAGATGAAGTAAGGACATGGGGCAGAAACAGGGAGACCTAATAGCATATCATTGGGGTCTTCTGTGTGAAATATACAGGGGCTTGTTTAGTGGCTCCCCCTTAGGACAGTCCTTCCACAGTTTCAGTTACCCATGGTTAACTACTGTCTGGGAATATTAAATAGATAATTACAGAAGGGAACAATACGTGATTTTTAAATTGCATCTTGTTCTGAGTAGCATGATGTAATAATCTCTTGCTGTCTCACTTCTTCTTGCCAGGATGGGACTCATCCCTTTTTCTAGTGACATGTGCTACTTTCTCACTGGTCACTTAGTAACCCTCTAGTAATCAGATCTACTGTCATATTACTGTTATGGTATCATAGTGCTTCTGTTTAAGTTACCCTTTCTTGTCTGTCTGTCTATCGTTTTTTGAGACAGGGTCACACTATGCAGTTTTTTTTTGTTGTTGTTTTGTTTTGTTTTTGTCTTTTTGGGACAGGGTGCAGTTCAGGCTGGCCTTGGACTCACTTTTGTAGCCCAGGCTGGTCTTGAACTTGCACCGATCCTCCTGCCTCAGCCTCCGAGTGCTGGGATTACAGACATGTGCCACCACGCCCGGCTTCAGGCTGATCTTGAACTTGCAATGATCCTCCTTCCTAAGCCTCTCCAGTGCTGAGATTATAGGCATGCACCACCATACCCAATGATGTTACCGTTATTTTAATGATGGCTCACCAGTACAAGTGTGGTTATTTTGACAAATTAGATATTCCAAAAATAAGCTATAAATTGCTCATTTTAAGCAAAGCGATTAAAGTTCTTGACTTACTAAGAAGAAAAAATGCATATTGAGCTTGCTATGATCTGTAATAAGACTGATCTTTTCTATTCTTTTTTTTTTTCTTCAGAAGTAGAACAGAACCCAGAGCCTTGCACATGCTAGGCAAGTACTCTGCCACTGAGTTATGACCCCAGCTCTGAATTTTTTACTTCTTAAAATTATGAAGAAGGAAAAAGTGCATCAGTCACAAATTGTAATACTTATAGCCGCAGTGTTGGCTGTAAACTTAATTGAAGCAGAAAAATAATTAAATTGTAGGGCTTATTACTATTTATGTTTTCAGGCATTCACTGGGGGTCTTGGCCATATCTCTCTAGGATAAGGGAGGACTACCGTACCAGGATAATGATCACTAGGGGGAAAAAAGTAATCAAACCCAGGAGACATTATAAAGTCAAGCCTACAGGACTTGCTGACAGAGCTCAGTGTTGGACATAAGTTTAGGTGCCTGTTTGACATTAAACAGGCAAATACACAGTAGTATTTATGAGTCTGGCATTCAAGAGTCTGAACTAGAGAGACATATTTGGGAATTATTAGCAAATAGCCGGGCGTGGTGGCGCACGCCTGTAATCCCAGCACTAGGGAGGCTGAGGTAGGAGGATCGGTGCCAGTTCGAGACCAGCCTGGTCTACAAAAGTGAGCTCAAGGCCAGCTTGAACTGCACAGTGAGACCCTGTCTCAAAAAAACAAAAAACAAAACAACAACAACAGCAAATAGTCATCTTTAAAGCTATAAGACTGCATGAGATGGCCAGTGAGATGGTTCAGTGGTCTAAAGTGCCTGCTTAGGAAAGCTTAGGCAGTCACAGGGAACTCAGTTTGATCCCCAGCACCACTTGCTGCACCAGTCCTACCCCCAGGGTAGGCTGAGATGGCCATAAAAAAAAGACTGCATGAGACAACCAAAGGAAAGAGTGAGAAGGCCTGAGGCCTGAGCCTGGCTAATGTTTATGAGATCAAGTTGATGAGAAAGACCAGGAAAGGAGACTGAGGGGCTGACCACAATGTTAGGAGAACAACCAAAGGAATGTAGGGTCTTGGACATGAATGAAGAGCATGTCAAGGGAGACTTATCAACAGTGGTGGGGCTGGGAAATGGTTCAGTGGAATAAGTGCTTGCTTGGCAAGCACAAGGTCTTTAATTTGATCACTGGTAAAATAAAAACCAAACCAGGGCCAGGCATGGTGGTGCATGCCTGTAATCCCAGTACTTGGGAGGCTGAGGCAGGAGGATCAGTGCTAGTTCAAGACCAGCCTGGGCTACAAAAATGAGTTCAAGGCAGCCTTAACTGCATAGTGAGACCCTGTCTCAAAAAGACAAAAAAACCAGTGCCAAACATGTGATAGGTCAAGTCAGCTACAGTTGAAAATTATACTTCTAAATTTTATTATTAATGCTATGGTGAACATTCTTGTGAATTTCCAAGCTTTGTTATGACTTCTGATTTAGATACATTCTGAAAATATAAGGAAGAACAAGTGTTGGCCTGGGTTTAAGATTCTTTAACCAGACCCAGACAGGATTTCCAAGAGGAGTCAGGAGGCAGTGAGAGGCCCATCAAGCTTGAGTCAACATTTAGTTGATGTTGACTTGACCCAGGGTAGTGGCTCTAGAACTAGAAAACAGATGAGTTGAGGGTTCCTATCTCTCCAAAGGAAAAAGCCAGTGGCTTAATAGCTAGAGTGATGGAGGAGGAACTGGGCATCACACAAGGGTTTCAGACTTTAGGGCTAAGTAGGTAAATGCTGATTGGCACACCAATGAAGACAAGGGCCAGAAGGCTACTGGTACCTTTCTGAGCTCCTGTCTCCTAAGCAGCCAAACGAGCTGGTGTTCCTATAACCCAAAGGTGACAATGAAGCCTTCATCCTGCTTCCTACTTGACACCTCTCTTTAAATGCTTCATAGTGTTTTAAGCCCCTCTTGAGTAAATCCAACCTTGGTATCTCTCCAGAGCCTGCTTCTCCCCTGAGCAGTTAATGAAAGTGTCATCCACCAGTTCCTAAATAAAAGAAGTTGGCAACTCTCCCACTCCTCATCTCTTAGCCATCTCCAGTTTGATCTACTTCTTAAATATATATATATATATATATATATATATATATATATATATATTTTTTTTTTTTTTTTTTTGAGACAAGGTCTCACTGTTCAGTTTAGGCTGGCCTTGAGCTCACTTTTGTAGCCCAGGCTGGTCTCCAACTCGCACCAATCCTCCTGCCTCAGCCTCCCGAGTGCTGAGATTACAGGCATGCAACACCACGCCCGGCAAAGGTTATGTTAATTTTTTTTTTTTTTTTTTTTTTTGCGGAAACAGAGATTGAACTCAGGCCCCTGTGCTTGCCAGGCAAGTGCTTATTCTACTGAGTTATCTCCTCAGCCCCTTAAATATATTTTTAAAACTACCAGTTCCCTATGGTGTCCTTACAGCAGCCACTAACTACAAGAGGCTATTTAATTTTAATTAATTAAAGTGACATGGAATTAAAAATTCAATTTCACAGCTGTATTAGCTGTGCTCCAAATGCTCAGCTATCAGATGGAAAACATTCTTCTATCCCAGCAGGTGCCCTTGGAAAGTACTGATCTATAGCTACATCCAAACCAACAACACTGCTTATCTGGATGCCTCTAATAGACTCCGAGTCATTGTTTTAATGGTTTCTGCTTCTCCTCCTTCCTACTCCATTACTCCCCATAGCAGCCAGAGTTAACTTTCAGTCAGAAGTCAAACTTTATTACCTGGTCATTTAAGCTGTCAGTGGTTTTTCTCATACTTAGAACAAAATCAAAACCTTTTACCATGGTTACTGACTTCCCTGCCTTCCGCCTGCCTTATGCCTCATCTTAGACTATTCTCTTCCTCTGTAATTATGCCCCAGCCACACTGGCCTTCTTGCTATTCCTTCCACTTTCCACGCTGTGCTCTGCCTCAGGGCCTTTATGCACGCTATCTTCCTGGAAGGGTTTCCTGGCTTGGCAAGGCTCATTTTCTCATCTCATACATCTCAGCTCTAATTTTATTTCTCTACAGCCTGTCTTGTCTTCCCTGTTTCAAGGAGGTTTCTTCCAGATATCATCAGCTTGCTCTTCACTCATCATAGTATCCCATTATTTTATTATTAATCATGAGTATTTCTATGCATTTCCTTTGTATAAGACATTATGCCAGGGATACTGTTTAAATGGTTCATCTTATCTATTAATTTCCTAGTTTATTTTTGGTTTTGTTTTCCCTATATCCCCAGTACCCAGCATAGTTGTTCTTGGTATACAGTAGGCATTAATAGTTATTAATTGAATGAATTCTTGAGCATGAGTTATAGGCTAGGGACTTTAATAACTGGCTAAGCACTTTCTATATAGTCTCATTTACTTTGTACAGCAATCCTGAAAAGTACATACTACTAATATCTTTTCTGAGAAGCTTTGTAACCTGTCCAGTTCTTAGGAAAAACTAGGATTCTAATCCAAGTCACCTGACTCCAGAGCACCCTGGAAAGCTCTGCAGGGGATTTAGAGGCCTGAGTACATGCTAGCTTCCAGCCCAGACTGGAAGCAGGGAAGCTTCAGGATTGCCTTTTCATGTTTTGTTCTTTCTTTCTTTCTTTTTTTCCATTTATGTATTTGGCATAGGGTCTCACTACACAGCTCAGACTCATGGTGATTCTCTTTTCAGCCTCCCCAGCACTAGGATTATAGGTGTACACCACCACACTCAGACTAAGCTGCTAGCTCAGCACATTGGCACAGCATGTGGGACTGGGAATTGAACCCTGGTCTCTGTGCTTGCCAAAGCAGGAACTTAGTCCACCGAGCTGTCATGCTGGCTCAACGACTGTGATTTTGAAGGGCATTCTATTTCAAAGCAGGCTGGAGATTCTGGAATTTCATCACTGAATCAGGAGGCAGATTCAAGGCCTAAAAGTTAGTGTGCAAGACTGGACACGCAGGCAAGTCTAACTGTTGAGATTCAGTCCTGTGCATCCTCAGGCTGGGGATGTGGGTCCAGAGACTCCAGAGAAGATCCTGAGCCAGGGGTGCACCCAGTCTGACTGCTGAATCTGCCATGTCCTTTTGTTTGTCTCAGACCAAGGACAATAGGGGGGACAAAAATAAAAATAACAAGCTTCCCTAGCACTTCTCCCAGGGAAGCATCACATGTCAAGTCTGTGACACACAGCAGTGTTTATTAAGCCAAATGAGTGCTGCGCAGTAAGCCACCCACACATTTCTCTCAGAAAACAAATACCATGTCATATCT
Organism: Myocastor coypus; assembly: GCA_004027025.1. NCBI lineage: Eukaryota > Metazoa > Chordata > Mammalia > Rodentia > Myocastoridae > Myocastor > Myocastor coypus. The sequence goes on from PVJA010052323.1 coordinate 6,832, forward strand.
ATCCTCTCCAGGACTGGCCCTGTAGTTCCCATCACCTTAGCAATATCAGCACAGAGGCAGAGGTGACTGGCAGCAGGGCTCTGGAGACTGGCTGTATGGGGATATGTCTTAGAGAGGCAGTGTATGACTTTATCATTGTTGCTTGAATTTAGGACTTGATTCTGCACTAACACACAGTTTCTCAAACTTTAATTATTCTCAAATCAGTTGGTTAAGTTAGTCTATGCCTATTTACCATAATCCCTTAGTCCATTCAGGTTCATTAACTGGGTTGCTTATAAACAACAGGAATTTATCCTCCATAGTTCTAGAGCCTGGGAGGTCTAAGATGAAGGCATCAATAGATTCAGGGTCTGGTGAGAATATGATTTGTGATTCATAGATGGAGACTCCTGGCTGTGTTCTCACATGTGGAAAGGCCCAAGGATCTTTGTTCCCATGATTTACTCACTTTCCAAAAGACTCATCTCTTGATCTATCACCTTCTGGGGTTACAATTTCAACCTATGAATTTGTAGACATTAAAACATTCAGACCACTATGTCAACTTTCAAAGAAAAGAAGGGGGAAAAGAAAAAAAAAAGTAATGTGGATTTAGAAAGGTTAATGTTTAATTGTTTGATCAATCTTATATACCTATATGTATTAATCTAAACTGATCTGATGATGAAAATATGTAATATATAACCATTGTTAAATTTAAACAATAAACTACAACACCAAGCTAAAAAAAAAAAAAAAAAAAAAAAAACCATTCAGACCATAGTGGGCATGGTGGATCATGCCTGTAATCCTAGCACTTAAGAGGCTGAGACAGGAGGATCGATGTGAGTTCGAGACCATCCTGGGCTACCAAAGTGAGCTCAAGGCCAGCCTGAACTGCACATTGAGTCCCTGTCTCAAAAAGACAAAACAAACAAACAAAAAAACCCAAAAAACATTCAGACCATAGCACCCCAGTACCAATTTTTACTTAATACCTCTTTATGGATTGACTCAGCATGACTTTGGCTATATAAGCTTTGTCCTCAACAATACTTGTGAAACCACCAAGTTGTCATGCTAGTTATATTTTCCTAATAACTTTTTTAAAAAGATCTTTAAAATAACTCCCTTAAAAACTTTTCTGGTGCATGCCTGTAATCCCAGCACTTGGGAGGCTGAGGCAGGAGTATCGGTACAAGTTCGAGACCAGCCTGGGCTAGAAAAGTGAGCTCAAGGCCAGCCAGAATTGCATAGCAAGACCCTGATTCAAAAAAACAAAAAAATCATGCATGTTCCCCTTGAAATCATATTGGCACAACCAGTGGTACCTAGGTCATACTTGACAAAATAGCTGGTGTCAAAAGGATATAATATGGAAAGGGCTAGGGATGTAGTTCAGTGGCATTGCACCTGTCTAGTAAGCACAAGTGCCTAAATTTGATTCTTGGTACAAAAAAAAAAGTTGGATAAAGAGGGTATAACATGAAAGAGCTCCCAATGGGCAAAGTTGGAACACTGAATTCTGGCTGTACCACACATAAGCTTATGGCTTTGGTTAAGTCAGCAGGCTCCTGGAAGGGTATCTCATCATGCAAGAAGAACATAAGCCCTGGATTTTCTATCAGAGCTCCTGTAGACCACGTAGCAGATGCCCCTCAATTCATAGAGTACTTCACATCTCCCATATTTTCTATGTGCAGTTCTGTGTGATCTCCAAAAAATTTCACCATGTTAAAGAAAGCTGAATTTTCTCTTCGTGCTCTATGGATGGAGGAACTGTTAGTCTCCATGTTAGCTGATGTAGTGTTCCTAGAGGACTACAGACAGATGGTGTCTGAGGACACAGTGGGCAGGAGCAGAAGGCAGTTGCCCTCTTTAGGTAGGGTAGCTTTGCCAGTCTGGCCCTTTGATTCCTTTTCATGATTCTCATGATCATGTAGGCATTTGAGTTTCTGCTGCCATGATGTGCTTCTAACTCCTGGTTCACATGCTAGAGCTAGTTCACAGACCTTTGGCCTGGGAGCTGTACTCCTGGAGTTCCCCAATGACAGCACACCCTGGTTTTCAGTGTCCGTTTGGCCTAGACTTCTCTGATCTCATAGGCTCTCCCTTCCCAGAGCACTGTGAGATGGATCTGTAGTTTTTTTTTTTTTTTTTTTTTTTCTTGTTTCAGAACTTTTTGTTTATTTATTTATTTTTATGGCTGGCTCAGCCTGCCGTGAGGGGAGGACTGGCACAGCATGTGGTACCAGGGATCGAACCACGGTCCCTGCAGCTGCCCAAGCTTTCCTAAGCAGGTACTTTAGACCACTGAGCCATCCTGCCGGGGCCTGTAGTTGTTTTTTTAAGAGTAGGAAGTTATGCTGAGGGAGAGACAGCTTCTGAGAGCCCTGGAAAGTGGGTTCCCTCAGATATATAGCTTGTTCCTTAGTTTGGCTTATGTTCTGAGTTTTGATAATTTCACATTTTGAGTTCTTGAGGCAGAGACATGCACAGAGACTTCCTGTTTCAAGGCCGGGTGTAGAGCTTCATGTTCTGAAATGAACTAGCAAGACTTTATAAAGGAGATTCTTGCAGTGTCTTTAGGAGGTGATAAGGAAAAGGTAAAGGGTGATTTGTTTCTTTGTAATTTTGAGACAGTATCTTGCTAAATTTCTGACTTGTGGTTTCAATAGGTTGCTCCCATTGTGGCCAGCCAGGGATGTGTGGTGGACTCCCATGCCAACAGACTACCTGTAGGCAAATCCTGGCTCATATATCTCATAGACCCTGACCCTGGACAAGTCACCAGATCTCTTTGTGCTTGATTGCCTCGTGTCCAGAAAGTGATGTATGCTTGTAATGCCAGAGGCTGAGAAAGGAGGATTGCCAGTCTTAGGCCAGTTTGGGCAATTTAGTAAGACCTTGTCCCAAAAAGAGCTGACTGGGGATAAATGCCCCCTGGATTATGTCCACAGTGAAGTGGGTGGAGAATCATTATAGAAGGAAAATTGTGAGATTCAAATGAAATATTGTACATAAAGCTTTCACTTCAGTGCTTGGTGCGTGGCCTGTCATCACTATATTAAGCCCACAATCCTAATCACATCATGGCCTGAGCTGTGCTCTCTACTGGATACAACCTGTCTGTCGAGATAAATTTGATTGCTCTTGAGGGGTGACACAGGGTCACGATGAGAAGCTGTGGACCCTGAAGTTGTGCATCTCTGTCACTCTTGCGATGTATCCTTACATGAGTGAGTCATTCTCCAGAATCCCCATCTGTGCAGAGAGATGATAAAGTGCCAACCTCGCAGCAGGGTCTGTGCTGTCTGGGCAGGATGCAGTCCACGAACTCCAGTTACCTCGTGGCCAGAATCTGCCATGGAGAGGAGAGCACCATCCCCTCCGTAGGAGCTGGTTGCTCAGGACCGGTAAGGAAGATCAGGGGCTGGGCAAGCGCAGGAAAGCAGCGAGCACAGGGAGTTGCTGATAGGCGGCACCGTGTCTATGGCTGCCATGGCAACGGCTTCTGTGCGAAAGAGGAGGGGCGGAACCTGAACTAGGTCCTGCCTGCCCCAGCCCTTCCAAGCTCGGCCCAGGATGAAGCTGAGAGGCCGGAAAGGCTCTAACACCTGACCGATTTCTTCTGTGCCCGACTAGCTACAGCTAACCACCCCCACAGTGTCTGATGGCCATAGACCCCAACACTGCCTGATAAGCTAGTGTGCCTGGCTATGTCTGACTGAACATAGATTTTGTGGGTGCCTGACAGACCAGAACTGCCAGCTTTGTCCACTTGACTGCAGTTGACTGACCACACTTACCTGGCTGACAGACATCTGGGCCTGATGAGGTGTGTCTGACCCAGGCAGCCTAACAGCACCTGACTGACCAGACCCCACCTACACCTGACAGCTGTATCTGACTGGTTGTGGTGGCCTATACCTGAGGGAGCAATTTCATTTTTGCCAGCGGCTTGACCATCTCTGCTCAAGGGGCCCAGATGGACTGACTGACTTGGAGCACTGCTGGGCCTGAGTGCCCTGGCTGGCTCTTGGAGACCACTGTGCCAGAGGCCACCTTTCCACAGCAATGAAATGTGCAGGCCAACTGTCTGCCAGACTCTCAGCCCCAGTCTACATGGCCTTTGTTTCTGCCTCTGACTCTTGCCTGATTGAGTCTGCCTGACGGATCAGTCTGTCCCATATCATCAGTGATTGACCACCCCTGCCTGATGGATGCTGAGCACCCCTGACTATATGTGTCCTGCACATGTTAGCCATTCAGTAAGTGCTGGTTCATTCAGATTGCCTATCTGAAGGGCATCTGACCAACTGCACTGAACTGACAGGTCCCTAAAATTTCTTTTTCTGATTCATGGCTTCTTTTACCCCAGTTCCCTGACAATTACTTTTCAGGTATTGCCTGTCCACCTTCTTTAGCTTGGACATCTTCAGCTATGATGCTGGACCTCAGGAATACAAAGCAAGTGCCCCAACAGGAAAGGGGCAGACAGCAGGAGTAGCCAGGTAAGGAACAGCTGCAAGGGGCTGGGAAAAGGCTGCAGCCTCACAGCCCTTCAACACAATGCTTTGATTCTTTACCAGAGTTAGCACCTGAATGAGTTGGCTTAGCTGCCATCAGGGAGAGAAATGCATAACTTTGCAAACCTTTGTTTATTTGTTTCTGTACTAGGGATTGAGCTCACAGCATTCAGACTTTGATACTTCTAAAAAATTTTTGAAACTGGGTCTCGCTAAAGTGCCCTGGCAGGACTTGGACTTGCTATCCTTCTTTGTCTAAGTCCCTCAGTGCTGGTATTATAGGTATGTACCACCATGGCCAGCTATCTTGCAAACCTTTTGTTCCTCCATGTTTGAGGGCAGTCTCTATCAGTGCTTCTATTCTTTGGAAGGAGCATCCTGCACATCTCTGAACTCCATAATTAAAATGTCCCCAGTTGTAGGGGTCCATTGGTCTCTCAGTGTGATCTGTTGTACCCAGGGAGAAATGGCAGCAGGAATGAAGAAAAGATGGACAAGAAGAAAAGAGCTGGGTCAGGTGGTCACCCAGGCAAGATGACCCCAGCACTGCAATAGGGTTTGCTTATACCTTTGCAAAGTTAGTAACATGTGACACAAAGTTACCTAGTGACAAATAGCTGACTTCAACCAGTCAGGATACTTATTTCAGGGCTGAGGCCTGGTCCTTCTTTCATGCATTTGACCAATTTCCAGCTTTCATGGCTCTCAACACCCAGCGATGTGTGTGTGTGTGTGTGTGTGTGTGTGTGTGTGTGTGTGTAACAACCAACCAAACCCATGGAAAGCTTTCCACTCTGCAAAGAAAAGTTCTTAGGGGCTGGGGAGATACCTCAGGGCACAAGTGCCTGTCTGGCAAATGCAAGGTCCTGAGTTCAAAACCTGGTCCCAGGGGCCCAGCGGGATGGCTCAATGGTCTAAAGCGCCTGCTTGGGAAAGCTTGGGCGGCTTCAGGGACGGCGGTTCAATCCCTGGCACCACATGCTGCGCCAGCCCTGCCGTCAGGGCGCGGGCTGAGCCAGCCATAAAAATGAGTGAATAAGCAAATAAAGGTTATGAAACAAGAAAAACATAAATAAATAAAATAAAAAATTCTTTAAAAAAAAAAAAAACC
>PVJA010052325.1:0-12452 GCA_004027025.1 Myocastor coypus
ACACATCCTGAAGAGCAGCTGTCCTCCCACTCCACCTTAACACACTTAGTTAACGTGCACTTTTAGTCCTTCACTGTATGTATTGCTTTTCACGTCCTCTCATTCTTTTAGTTCGCCATTTTCTTCTCATCTCATGCCCCTTTATCTACAATAATGCTGCCCACTTTTCCTAGGCTGACTCCTACTTAGCTTAAAATAGCTGCAAATGTGTTAATTTTGTATGTTCATGCATTTATTTATCCATTTAGATTATTTCTATTTATTTCTGTTTCTGTCCCTTTCCTAAGGTATCCTTCATACATTTTAGGGTTTCTGTTCAGTTCTGTTCATTCTTTAAAAGAATGAATGGAGGGTCAGGGAGATAGCTCAGTAGATTAAGCGCCTGCCTGGCAAGTGCAGGGTGCTGAGTTCAATCCCTAGTACTGGAGAAAAAAAAAAAAAAAAAAGAATGGCTTTCACCAGTTTCTATCCAGTTAGACTTGTTGAGTAGCAGACAATTTTATATAAACTGTGTGTGTGTGTGTGTGTGTGTGTGTGTGTGTGTGAATTCATTAACTGCTTTTATGTTTAGAACATCTCTCTCACTCTGAGGTTTGGTTTGCCTGTGTTTTAGTGTTTTAATTATTGTTCCGTGACAGCATCACTTACTTTTCACCACCTCTCAGGTTTTACTAGCTCCTGGAAATGTTTTCTATAAGGACAGCTCAGCTCCAAGCCCTTACTTCAGAGCATGCTTCTCTATAGCTTCTGCAGAACAGATGGACGTGGTAAGTACACTGTTCTCTCCAGAGCAGTGCCAGCCCTGCAGTCCAGGGCTTGGTGCATGTACGAACCTCTGAGACTAATCCCAGTAGATGATACAAGATAAGGGACAGAAAGAGGCTTTCCATGCTCTTGCCTTGCTTGCTTTTTCTGTCCTCCCCTGCCATGAGCTACTGTCCTTTTGCCATGTTCCACCCTGCCTTGGAGCCAGCCGAGTATGGATTGAAATCTCTACACACTGTGAGCTCAGTGAAACTTTCTCCACTTGACTTTGGGTGTAGATTATTTTGTCTCAGCAATGAGAAAAGTAAGTAAGACTCAAAGGAACAAGAGCCTATGCACTATGCATCTGGAAATCCAAAGGACAGAATTATAAATTAAACAGTCCTATTTACCTTTAGTCACACTTAGTCTTACTTGGGGTGACATTCCACGGTGATGTGTTCCTCCTTCACTTACTTGCTTGTGTCCTTAAATATGCTTTCTGCAAGCTCCCTCTGCTTTTTTGTCTGAATAGAGTTAGATAGGCAAAACTCCATAGAATGTATTCGCAGGTGGGATATTAGATGAAAATATGAAATAATTTGAGTTGTGGATAAAATACAAAGTGGTGATCATGAGGGCTATAACATGATAAGCTTCCTGGCCACCTCATGGGGTTACATCTCCGTATTTCAGCAGACATCCATGGCCTTCTGCACGGTGAATTTAAACTCAGCTTCTCATGGCCTTATCTCAACCTCCAGCACTGATTGAATTTTTAAACTTTTGATCAATTTTCCAAAATAGTATTCTAATTTCATTAGTAATTCTTATTTCTTTTCTATTTCAGGCCTTTCAGAGATTAGCCCAAGTTATAAAAGAATCCTTGTGAAGAAACCCAGCTAAGCACAGTGCTCATGGATGTTTCAGATTAATTATTTCCACATTTTCTCTGTAGGAAACAATGACTGATGTTGGCCTTATGAAGTGATAACAAACATATCATACGTGTGTGTCTGTAATAGTTCAACTAGATGACTTTTGAAGTGCCTTTAAATCTATCAGATTGCAAAAATGTATTTGTAAGCTTCTTAGGCTTTTCACTTTTTAATCTGAAAAAATTATTTTCATCTTAGATTTTACTATAAAGTATTCTATGTTGCCTTAGAAGGATTTTTAAGCTTTTAGTGAAACTAATACTTTATACTCTATTTTTTTAAGAAAAAAATAAATTTAAAATGATATCTAATATGAACTTTTTCCTGTGTCTAGGAAAACTTAATTAGAGCTTATTACAAAATTGTTATAATTTGGCCAGGATAAATGATTTTTCAATAAAAATAGCAGAAACCTTATGTTAAAGTGTAGAAATCTGTGTCAAATAAAATTTCTGAAACTAAACACACCTAATATCATCAGATACTTATTCTAAGTTAGTAGAAGAGACGATGGGCTTAGGAAAGGCTATTACATTGTATTTTCATGACAGTAAATAATTTACAAAAGCACATTGTTATTGGCTGTGTAATAGAAATCTATTACAACCCTTTGAGGTGTTAGGTTGTTGACTTTTTCCTCAGTTTTGAAGTCTTTATTTTCCCATCTGATTATTAAAGGAATGAATGCTTATCTACATTTGCAAACAACGTAAAAATCATAAGGCATAAAGTAAAAACTACCTTCTAACTCATAACTGCTGTTTGCATCTGTCATTCTTCCTTTAGGATATTTCATTTGCACACACGTCCTGTCTGACAACACTGAGCTCACTGAGACAGTGTACTATGCATACCCTTTACTTGGTTTCTGTCACTATTTAATGGATTACCAGTGTTTCAAGATCCACTCATTGGAAGCTTATGAATTCCTTTGGGAAATTAGAGCAATTATGTGATTTCTGCTTATTCCATCCTTTGTGTATATGAACATCTCCATTATACAAATCAGTTATTTCCTGCTCTAGGGGCACTACCCCCACAAACCTAACAGTTATTCTGCTTTCTTACTATGGCATAATTCCATAGTACCAAGTGAAGATAATGGCACTGTGGATTTTTCTGTAAGGAAAGAGAAGACATTAAGATAGGAGGAAAACAGGAAAAGGAGGGAAATAAAAGATTTTATAGTGGCAGAGAAGTCTTCATCCATGATCTTGAGAAAAATCACTCACATTTGAAATTCCTTCCATTGCCTATTGGATTAAAAACTTCCCTAGTTATCTTTACCTTATAGTCTCCACCATGTATCTTTTCTGTGTCGTCCCCAACATGTATAGTGTTCCAACATGTTAGGAGCAGAGTTCTTGCAATAAATATTTCTTTTTTTTGTTGTTTTTTTTGTTTTGTTTTGTGTTTTGTTTTTTGTTTTTTGTTTTTTTTTGGGGGGGGGACCAGTGTTCGAACTCACGACCTTGCACTTGCCCAGCAGGCACTTGTGCCTTGGAGCTATCTTCCCAGCCCCAATAAATATTTCAAAGAAGGTCAATCTGTGTTTTCCTTTGGGAGCAGATCGGATTGTTATTAAGGTAATGATTATACCTTTATTTTTTTTCTCTTTTGTATTTGAGGGAAGGGTCTACAGGGTGTTCAAGGTCTCACTACTAGATCAGACTCATAGTGATCCATCTCTTTACAGCCTCCCAAGAACTGAGATTACAGGTGCACTCCCCCACACCTGGTCTCAATTGGGACTCAGCACACCCTGGGAATCAAACCCCAGGACCCTGCGCCTGCTTACAGGTGCTTTAATCTGCTGAGCTAACTGGCTAGCCCTAATGATTATACCTTTAGAGAAGGCGATCCAGTTGACTCAGTTATCTGTATCAATTTCACTTTTTAAAGTAGCATATTTCAGGATCCGGGAGGATGGCTCACTGGTCTAAAGCACCTGCTTAGGAAAGCTTGGGCAGCTTCAGGGACCACGGTTCGATCCCCGGCACCACATGCTGAGCCAGCCATAAAAATAAATAAACAAATAAACAAAAGTTCTGAAACAAGAAAAAAATAAAAATTAAAAAAAAAATAAAGTAGCATATTTCTTTTCAATCTTTCCAAGAGACTATGCGCAATAGGAGTGTTAGGAGTGCCATTGTGTAGGTAACATCTCACTGCAGTGCTTGATAATTTGTCCAGTTAATGCGTTGCTTTGTTGCAGGAGATTTCTCTAGAAATGCCCCATGAAAGAAACACATTTCTTTTTATATATTTTATAACTACCTCTGCCTGCTCTGGGGGTGGGGCTGGCACAGCATTCAGTACCTGCAGTTGCCTAAGCTTGCCTAAGCAGGTGCTTTAGACCACTGAGCCATCTTGCCAGCCCCAGAAACACATTTCTTAATAACTTCTTAACTGCCATTCCTTGCATTGAGAAAGCTTCCTCACAACCAGAAAATAATCAGACTGTTAAGAGAATAAACTAATACTCCAGTGAGAGTAACACCTGAGGGAAGTCCATTTACAAGTGAAAAATGGGAAAAATTAATTTCTTAAAACCAGCTGAAAACGTTAGGTGACATATGCCACCTAATGTGACCCTAGGTCAGTGGTGGTCAGCCTGTGGCACGTGTGCTGCCACGGACGCCCAAAGCCAAGTTGCTGAGCAGTCAATCATGGCTAACTTTAAAAAATAAGAAGAAAACTAAAACCTCTATGTTCACCTTTAATTGCGGTTGGCATTTTGCAATAAATAAGTGGGTCTGGGGTTGCAGTTTGGGCACTTGGCCTCTAAAACATTTGTCATCACTCTCCTGGGACTGGCAGTTTGGCCAGCCTTAAAATCATTTTAAACCATGTTACCATTTTAGAGCAGTCGCCCTAGCAATTTAGGTCACCTTGTCTCTGCAGTGTCAAGTTGCAGGTTCCAGAACATGTAACAGTGAAAGCCTTAGGGACTCAAGGAAGACCAGGTAGTTATCTAAGCCCTCGACAAGTCCACACTCAGCACTGAATTCACTTCCTGTCAGATGCCAGTTTTGTTTTTCCAAGTCAGATGCACTGTGCTGACTATTAAGTAGGTCACCGAAGAGAACTAACTTGCATCTGTACTATGTAGCTTGCTCAACCTGCCTATTCTAAAAGTTTTAGCCCTAGATGAAATAGCACTGGCCTCAACACTGGCCAGGGAGTTACCTTTGCATTCAGCATCAGTTTTACAGTTACAGGCTTCAGTCTTCACAGGATCCATTTGTGACAGCCAATTAGACACCAGAAAGGAATTAATCTTCATGGAATCTCTTTATGGGGAATATGACTAGTAATGAGTTGCATTAGTTTCCATAACAAAATGACTGACTACTTCAAAAGCATACCTACTATTTCTATAAGTTTCTGCTGTGTAAGTTTCTTTCTTCATTTAGAAGAAAGGCTGAACTGATGTGATGACCAGCTCTAATGACTGAGCTAGCTTGACCAAGGAAAGGGTCCCCTTTTCTGTCCGATGCACCTTGGTTATAGTAGTGGACCCCCCCCCCCCGCCCATATTTTACTTCTGAGCTTTCGGCATAATCCCCACTAACAATCAGTGAAAAAGAATCCATGACTATCCAATGGAGCCTCTCACAAATCAACGTAAGCAAGCTACCACTTCTTACCCCAGTAGTAGAGGAGCAAGATTAGCAACAAATTACGTTCTAGATGGACATTAGGGAGAGAATTTCACTAATGCATCTTAAGCTACTTGCTGAGAGGTGTTAAGTTTATAAGAATTTAACAAATTTTCCACAACACGGAGGGCTTCCCAATAAATGTATTTCTTCAAATCAGCTCAAATGAAACCCATACCCACCCGGCTGCTGAGGCTACTACTTTTAAACATTTAGAACATGCCTCAGCATCTGGGTTTAAGCTATAATATGCTGCCAGCCTATGTTTTCCCAAGGTTCTTGGATAAGAACCCAGAATGCCTGATTGTTACATTCATGAACAAAGAAGACAAGAGATCTAGCATAATTTGAGATTTCCAATGCTATTCTAATACCAGTTACTTTTAGCCAAAGCTTGCTGACGACGGTCTTCCCAAGGTCATGGCTCTGCAATGGCACTGCTAGCAAGCTCGCGTATTAGTGAGACCGTTAGGAAAAATTGTAGGACCGAGGCTCAGCAGTCCTACAAATTCAAGAAAACTTCTTAATTGTCTTTTGGTTTTAAGCCAGGGAAAACTGAAGAGTTTTTATTCTCTCAAGTGTCAAGGAAACCTCTTCCACATTCAAGTTATGTCCTAAATAGTGAAACCTTTCCCGTGAAAACTGAAGATTTCCCATGGAAACCCTATAACCTTTATGTACATCATGCTGAATAGGGCAGGTTGAGTCCACTTCAGAGAGGTATCTATTGGGCGAGCATAATTTTAGATCTTCGACGTGCTGAATGAAAGTGGAATTTCAAAGCAACTGAAGAATTGGTCAGCCCTGATGCAATGGCTGTGGAGAACAAGGAGCTTCAGTGAGCCCTGGCAGCAGCGCGGTCCAGGTGGACTATGACATTTCCAGGACAAACAAACAAGCACTGACGCGCTTTCTCAACAGAAATGAAAGAAAGCTGAGCAAAGGTCTATTACTGTGCACTCTCTCAGCTTTTTGGTCTGTGTGTGTATGTGTGTGTGTTTTATATTTTTTATTATTATTTCAGGCTGATATAGCCAGTATGAATAGGTCTTTGGAAAAATAGCATGAACATTAAATGCAAACATATATTTATGATTTATGTTTCTGTGATTAGATTACATATCACATTACAGATCTTGATATGCAAGAGACAGTAGTTTGTAAAATAGACATGGGAAATATAGTGCCCTAAACCTCACAAGATACCTCAGTAGATAGAGTAATTTTCCATTCTCAGGACTCTCTCCTGATGGCTTCTGCCTTCTCTGGTTGATGTTGGCAGCTCCCACTCCCCTCTCCCTGTGTGTGTGTGTGCGTGTGTGTGTTCAATTGCTGAGAATGAGAAATAGCCTTCTGAGCTTCAATTCTTGGATTTTTAAAAATTCTTTGTTAAATGTCTCTCAGGAATGAGTGTATTAAAGAGGAACAAGTAGGGCTGTGGATATAGCTCAGCAGCACAGTCCCTGCCTGGCAAGCCCAAGGTCCTGAGGTTGATTTTTTATTTCAAAAAATAAATATAATTTTTAAAAAGAGGAACAAATGAGTAATTGTTCTGGCAGGGTGGTGGTGAATGTCTCTATTCTAGTACCCTGGGAGCCTCGGGCAGGAGGGCTGCAAGTTCAAGCCCAGCCTAGGCAATTTAGCAACTTTAATGAGACCCTGTCTCAAAAATTAAAAAGGCTTCAGATATAGCTCAGTGCTGAGACCCTGGGTTCAATCCCTCATACTACCAAATAGTGAATGAATGAATGAATGAATGAATGAACAAATAAATAGGCAAAAGCAAATAGTTGTACTCAGAAGATGCTCATAATTATTTTAGATATATGTATAGCAATTGCTTTGCAGAAGTATGCACTAAAGATTGCTTTGTCCTTGATGATTTCTAGTTTTAAAAATCCAAACGTGACCTAGTTCTGTACAACAGGCTTTGGCTCCCTCTCAATTTTCTCCCATGTTTCGCTGCTTCATTTGTTTTGTTTTGTTTTGTCTTGTTTTTAATTCTAATGAGAAAGAAATAGGTTAGTAGGGCAGTTACAATAATTAATACATTGCATATTGTTGTCTTTGTAGCAGTTCTTGAGAGTACAGGATGCAGACATGATAGCTTGTCTACACACTATTAATACAAATCTTTCTTCTCACTGAACTAAGAGCTTCACCGCCTTTGCCCCATACATGTGTGCATATGCACAGACACCTACATATATAGGGAATTAATTAAATGTTTTCATTCCATTTAATCCTATTTTTAGAGTGAGGTAGGGGAGCAGGAGGGGAGAAAGAAAAACAAGAAGAAACGCTCCCTAGGGAGGGGGGTATACAAGATGGCCTGCTTTTACTGAGCTCTAGGGGGCAGACTGCTTATCCTGAACACCTTTAAACAGGATGACCAGAAAATCCACCTATCCCAGGTTGCTATTCAAATGTTAATGTCTTTTGTTATGTACTAGAAAAGAGAACTCAAGAATAGCCCTGTCCCAGGTGTGAGTACTTCAGTATTATCAGTAGATGCCATTCTGCTTTCTCCAGGTGAGCCAGTTTTCTTGATTGGTCACTGCACAAGTGTACCACACAGTGATTGGCCAATCACCTCCTCACGTTACATTCACAAAGACTACAGTTCAATTTGTACGTGTCAATTTGAACTTACAGCAGAAAGTATTATGGTCTGGGACTACAGGAAAGTTCAGTGATCATAATTTAATCAATTGCTTGCAAACTTTTAACAAATTTCCGAATTTGCCTGTTTGGTCCTTTATTTGGTAGGACTGGAATATCATCAGGACAGGTACATGGAATTATGACTTCTTCTTTAATCAAATTCCCTAAAAATGAGGAGAGTCCTTGAAATACTTCAATCTCAATTGGGATCATTTAGGCAAAGTTTCAGAATGACCTATTTGGATTTTTTAAGCTCTACACTTTTAACCTTCATATATCAAGAGAAGAAGAGGCCCATAAATAATCAGGTTCTTTAAAAAAAATCAGGAATGTCACAGACATGAATTTTGCATTTACCAGTTCCCACATAAAGTACAGCAGTTCTGGCTCAGAGGAGTTAGTAAATCCTAAGATTAGTTCTTCTGCTGAAGCAAATTGTGTGTGTCCTTCTAGCTTAGAACATAAGACTCATCTAGTAGGCTTACTGGAGCAGAATCACACAGTAACATGTATGTTTTCCTGAGACAGCTCCAACATCACTTGGGTGAGCTCAGATTATGGGAACCTCCTTACTAATTCAAAAGCCCCATCAGAGGAACGATGTTTATACTCTGGGATTTCTTAGCTATCAGAGTGGAGTGTATAAGTTAAAGTGGTCCAGGCACCCATCAGAATAGTGCAGGACTCCCCATTTGCCTTACCTCCTATTTCTTCATAGAGATATTATAGAGAGTAACTCACCAGAGAAGCTCTAGAGAGCAATATCAGTGTTGACTGTTATCTTGCAGGCTGGCATTAGTGGGGATATAGTCCACTCTAAAAGGAGGAGGCTTATTCGCAGGCCAACACACAAGTGGTCAGTCTCTCTTCCAGTGTTCCAGAGCCATGAAGACAGATGCCTGCAAGGGAAGAATTTCTTATCCTAAAACTTCTTGGTTATAGTATAAAATAAGAATGAAATATTCTTTTAGTATTGGCAACCATAATTTTTGTCTTTGTACCGATATAAGTTTTTTGGCCTCTTCAGTTTTCTCTTGCTCTAGATTCCTCTAAAATGTTCAGGCAAGACTGGCAAGATAGCTCAGTGGACTAAATGCCTGCTTTCGCAAGCGCAGGGACCAGAGTTCAATCCCTTGTCCTGCATGACACACTGGCCCTGCTCCATGGTGGCTGGGACTGCAAAGTAGTCTGGACATGGTGGTATATGCCTGTAATCCCGGTGCTGAGGAGGCTGAAACCAGGAGGACCTAAGTTCAGGGTGAGTCCAATTATGACCCAGGCCACCCTCTTGTTGTATGTGAGATCAGATTGTTCTGCAAACTCTTCTGTTTTTCATGTTTGCTTGTTTATGAAAAGTTGCCTTGTTGTGTCGCTTAGGCAAGTCTTAAACTCACACAGTCAAGCAGGAGTAGTCTCCTCTCTCAGCCTTCCAAGTAGCTTTGGTGACAGATGTGCGCCATCACACCCAGCTATGAATGCTGTTTCTGAGCAAACTCTGTAATCTGAGCTTTAAACGAGTACATCTTTCTTCTGTGTGTCTGAAAATTGTATGATTTATCCATTGATTTTGTGTGCATGTGTATGGAAAACCCTGGAGGATTGAATTCAAAAGATTCTCACCATTTGTAACTCATTTTGACCCTTCTCATAAGGAAGTCTGAAGGGGGTCTTTTATCAGAACTCAATATTCATAAATAAATTGGCAAAGGTCAGGAAGTCCTATATTATAAGCGCCTATGAGGGCTTTAAATTCCCTGGTAAATTTTCAAGAATTTTTCTCTTGGTTTAAAAATTCCCTCTACTCTTAAACTAACATATTCTGTCAAAGCAGTTACAGCAATTATAGTATCAAGCCAGGGCGGTTATACCAGGACTGGCTGATTCGTGCATCTCACTTTGTAAGGATTTGTCCAGCTTCCCCTGTTCCATTATCTTCAAGGTAAGAAGAGAATTGACCAAAAAGGTTACTGGACTCAAAGTACATAGGTAAGGATGGCAGAGAGAAAAATTCAGCATTACTTTGGTTAAGATTCAGTTTTTAACATCATGTTTGTTCCTTAAGCTTTTCATTTATCTTCATAAGGAAACTTTTATTTTTTTAATGTTATTAATTTTAATGAGAAAGAAATGGCAATGAGACAGTTTTGAAACACATTACTGGGACAGTTAGAATAATTAATACATGCATATTGTTTTCTTCATAGTAGTTTTCAAAGTACAAGATGCAGACTTATCTTTTCTAAATACTATTGGTACAAATATTTCTTCTCACTGAACTAAGAAAAAGTAGTGGTATATATAGTCCAATAGTCCATAATAGTAGTGGGTTATCAGCAGAACTGGCAATGTCAGAAGCTGTTGACTTAAGCCTTCTACAGCTGAACATACTAATCTAGCTTTACTCTTTATGCCTCATGATTAAACATTTCTGTTGAATGATGAAGACCAAGATAAAGCAAGACGTATATAACAAAACATGTAATTTTTATATCTGACAAATCTCCTCAGGATTTACCCTGAAACCATGTACAGCATTTTGTAGAACTTTTGTCAGTGTCAACCATCTGTATGAGTAATGGCCATTGATTGACCAATTTGCTCTCATAGGGAAACTGTTATGGAGGGAATTTTTTAAATCATTCACTCTTTTACATGCTTCTGTGTACCATTAAAAATTACAACTCACTGATTAGTTGGGGTTTTATCCTTCTTTTCTCGTGTGCCCTGCAAGTAAACACTTATCTAAATTAAAATATTTCTATTGTGATCAGTTTAATTGTAAGTTATTTCTAGGAAAGTTAACCCATTTTTCTGAAAATTTACAAGTTTTGAGTCTAAAGACTCAGAAGTTAACCCTAGACTCCATGGCTGGGTGTCGTGGAACATGTCTGTACTCCTAGCATCAATGAAGATGAGACAGGAGCATGACCATCAGTTGGGTAGCCACCAAGGCTAACTAGTGAGTTCAAGGCCAGCCTGCACTACATAGCAAGACCCTGTCTCCAAAAAGAAAAAAGGAAAAAACCTAATGTCAGAGGCCAGCACCTTTGACTGATCCAGTGAAGTTAGTTATTGGATCTAAAGAAACCTGGACCCAGTCCAGCCTGAAAATTACAAAAAGAACAAAAACGAAGGAAACAAAAAACAAGCATCGAGAGGCTTAGCAGTTTAAGTGAATCAGCAGGGCACCAGGGTCCTCACTTTGTAAACATCTTCATCCTGTGTATGAGAAGGATACAGACCTGGTGTCAGCGCTGCACACATCTGCCCTAGGACATGATAGCCTGCTTATAAGATAAGGGAGGGCAAGTGGCTTGCCCCTCCTCCCTGTTGCTCTTGCTGCTTTGGCTGCCTTCTGTTGCCTTAAACTGTTGTCCCTCTGCCATAGCACGCTGCCTTGGAACAAGCTGATTACAGACTGAAACATCCACAAACAATGAGCTAAATCAACCTGTCCTCTTCTGGGTGTCAGGTACTTTTTCTCAGCCACAGGAGAAAAGTAAGCAAGGCAGAATTTAGTACCTGAGAACTGGGGTTGTTGCTGTGTGTGACTATGCCTGGCTATGTGGTTCAAGAGTCTTTGGGAATAACTTATGGGATGATTTGGAAAGGTTCAGAGATGTTGCCTGCAAGAGCAGCACTGGAACACCTTAGTCTGCTCTGTATGGAAGATTCTGATCAGAGTTCCAAAGGCCAAAAAGCTGATAGAAATCTTGACAAAAAATACCCAGTTCAAGAGGCCTCTGCTGGGACAACCTGCATTGGTTGTTGGCGTCCACATGATGTGTGCTATGGCTTGGCAGAAAGTTTGTCTACATTTTGCTCATGTCCAGAGACTTTGCCTGAGACTGAGATTAAGGGCCATAGACTAATTAATCTGTCAGAAGAAAAATTTTTAAATTTTGTTCATAAATTTAAGGCAGGATGTACAGGGTATACAGGGTCTCACTATGTAGATCTGACTCTAGTGACTCTCCCATTTTTGGCCTCCCAAGCACTGGGATTACAGGCATGTGCCACCATGCCTAGTCTCAATCACACCTCAGTGTGCCCATGGGTGGGGCCAGCACAGCACACCAGGGATGGAGTCTGAGACCCTGAATTCTGCTGAAGCAGGTGTTTTAGTCTTCTGAGCTATCTGGCCAGCCCTGGCAGAAGAAATTTCACAGCAGATGAATGTTGAGGTGGTGGCATGAGAAGTGTTGGGGCATTTTAGCAAGATTTTTGTTAAGAATTAAATGCAAAGAGCCTAGCAGGATGCTAACATTTTGTGAGGTTGGCCAAAAAGAAAGCTCCAGTAAAGCTGTGCACTGAAAAGACAGAGCTGAGTATTCCAAGTTTGAAATGAATAAAGACAGAGACCAAAACAGATTAGAATTTAGTGAGTCTTTATTATCTAGTCTGGTGGCTGGCCAACTTCACTCCACACAGGGAGGTATCCCAC
>PVJA010052326.1:0-12451 GCA_004027025.1 Myocastor coypus
TCTAAGAAATGCTTCCTCCAGACTGAGGACAACTGGCCTTAAAGACCAACTGAGGATTTCCTTCCCACACACTCTGCACCCATTTCCACTAAACCCAAAGCTGCTCTAGCTAATTCCTCTATGCCTCAAGTGCTTTGTGACTATTGTCCTACTTTGTGATTGAGAGTGCTCACTGTAGGGCATGCGCATGATGTACAACCCTGGGAAACAGGCTCCCATGTGGCCTCTGCACTTGTGAAAGGAGCAAAGAAACCATAGGCCAGGCTGACTTCTCCTGAGCTGCCAAGACTCACTTTGGCAGAAATTTCCATGACACTGCTGCCCCCAAGCAGTGACCCTGCTAATGGAAAACATGAACACACATATGATTCCCTGTGCACACATATGCATTGACCTCTTCTCTCAAGTTTTGAGCCTTCTGCAGCCCATGGTGGATGACCATGTTGATACACCCCTCCTATGCCCCATTCCTTTATTCCCCTTAGCAGGGAGCCTCTAGGTAGAGCTATATTTTTTCTCTTATTACTCACAGTTTGGTGATTCAGCTGCTGTTTTTATCTAGCATATACATAAAAATAAGGAGTTAATAGCACTTTTTAGAAATCCTGGAAAAGAAAGGACAAAATCCTTTAAATTCTATTCATTGAAACCCACCTTCGACAAGCCCTGCCCCCTGGGCATGCCAAGATGGCACTTGAGACAGCATGGTGGGTGTGCCTGTAATCTCAGCTCTTAGGAGGTTGTGAACAGGCAGGTCACTAGGAGTGTGATCTAGTAGTGAGACCCTGAACACCCTGTAGACCCTTCCCCCACAAAAATAAATAGAAATTAAAAAAAGAAAAATGGTTTGGGGATAACTCAGTGGCATAACCATGGGTTTGAAGCCCAGCATCACTAAACAAACACAGCAAAAATAGCACAACACCATCATTTATATTATGATATAAGCTGCCATTGTGGCTTTGTAACTTGCCTCCTTTTGTCCTTTCTTTTCTCTGCTTTTCCAATCCTGCCTGTGTCCCCTTGACTGCCGTGTTTCCAGGTGAAGGCCTGGAGACCCCATCCTGGGCCTGAACCCCAGATCTTTCTCTCAGGTGACTTTGGACCTGAGGGAACCTTTTCTGAACCTCCTTTCTACCACTACATAGGTAACAACTCATACCTCTAAGGAGAGGTTAGTTAGAGTAAGAGCAGCCCCATGGGCTGGGGAGATAGCTCAGTGGTCTAAAGCACCTGCTTAGGCAACCACAGGGACCTCGGTTTGATCTCCAGCGCCACATGCTGTGCCAGCCCCGCCCCCAGAGCAGGCTGAGCCAGCCAGCCAGCCTTAAATAAATAAATAAATAAATAAATAAATAAATAAATAAATAAAGTTAGAATAAGAGCAGACCCCACTTTCCTTTATCCTTTCTTCAACTCTTTTCTACTTCCTAATTTTTATAAAAAGTAAAAATCATTATACTGAAAAGTTTTATTCCATAGCTCAAGAATAGTGCTTGTGATTTTGTTACTTATGTCAAGCTAAAGAAAATCTAATTTAAAAAAGACCATTTTTTTCTGGTAGTAAGCCAATTGTTTTAGAAAATCTGAATATACAGCAAGCTGTGAAATATTATATTGCTATTTTTCCTTTTGCATATGTGTTTACGTGGTTGGAATTTATACAATTTTGTATTCTATTTTTTGCCACATCATATTAGGATATAAGAACCCTACGTGTCCTAATTTACTGAAAACTTGCTGGTTGTGATTTAAACTATGTATTTATTTAGAGCTGGGTTAGAGTGTCTACTTCTGTCCTGTGTGAGTTAGCTTTCTGTTGCTGTAATAAATACCTGAGATGAATCAACTTAAGAAGAGGAAAGGTTTATTTTGGTTCATAGTTCTGGAGGTATGTGGTTAGTTGGCCCTGTTGGCTTTGGGCTTGTGGTGAGGCAGCACATTGTAGTCTAGCAAATGACAGAGGATGCTGCTCATATGTGGCTGGGTAATAAAAAGTGGGAGACAGGACAGGATCTCAATCCCAATATCACCTTTAAGGTACCTGTGGTCAGCCAGCACTGACCTGGCTTTCTTCCAGGAGGCATCTCTTAAAGGTTCTACCACCTCCCAGGAGCACTAAACTAAGTATTAGGACTTTAACTGCCTGATCTGAACTATAGCAGATTGTTGAATGTATGTCTATGTTTGTATACATGATGTACAAATCAGGCTAAGCATATGTGTCTTCTCAGACATGATTTCCCTTGTAGTAGGAATATTCATAATCCTTTTTCTAGTTAAAAAGATATATAGTATATTATGGTTATGTTTGGTCACGCTGCAATGCACCAGAACACTGACTGGCTGCCGAAGCATGGTCATGTTCACTAATGGAGAAGCACCTTGTCCTCATGGTATGGACTTTGGAATTTTTCCCTGGGTTTTACTATCTGAATGGATAGGCCAAACTATGCAGGTGTATAACCATTTTGAAGGCTTTTTGTGTATTGTCAGGTGGTTTTCAGTTTGTACAAGTTAAGAGTCCCACAGTGTTTCTCAACCTGTGGGTTGTGATCCCGGTGGGGGTTGAGTGACCAAAACACAAGGGTTACCTAAAGCCATTCCAAATCATAACTGTAGCAAAATTACAGTTTTGAAGTAGCCACCAAAATTATTTTTTGGTTTGGGGTCACCGCACCATGAGGAACTGTATTGCGGGGTCATGGCATTAGAAAGGTTGAGAATCACTGCACTAGCAGCTGAGAGAGCCTGCGTCCCTGTACTTTCAGAAACATTAAATCCTGAGACCTCTCCCCCGATCTTTGTTAATTTGATAGAGGGGTTTTTATCATTTTAAATTGTATTCTTTACTTCTAGTAAGACTTAACATTTCCCATATTTTTAATCATGTGCATTTCAGGGACTTGCCATATCAATAGGAGAGCTGTGTTTATTGAGGATATTAACCACTTGCCTGTCATTCCCTTTGTGTTGCGTTGAAGGGAACAGATATAAACCATCATGTGTTTGGTGTACCAGCAATGTATGATATAACACTGGGTAGCAGAAAGGATATAAATGTGTATAAAAGTCCTTTCCATCAAGAAGATTACAATTTAAGAATGCAAAAAAGCTGTTAAACATTTCAGAAAATAAAGTGCTATAGGGGCCCGGCGGGATGGCTCAGTGGTCTAAAGCACCTGCATGGGAAAGCTAGGGCGGCTTCAGGGACCGAGTTCAATCCCCGGCACCACATGCTGTGCCAGCCCTGCCCTCGGGGCGGGCTGAGCCGGCCACAAAAATGAGTGAATAAACAAAGGTTCTGAAACAAGAAAAAATAAAATAAATAAAATTAAATTTAAAAAAAAGTGCTATAGAGATAGGTTCAGTAAAATCATACAATGTTTGACAAAATGAAACAGAGTTGTTCATCCAAGGGTCAGCCTGCCATATCCAGTACAAAGTGGTGTACTTTTTACACCTTACCTGATTTAATCTTCCCCAAATTCTAGCATTTAAGAATTATCGTGACTTCTTTAGAAATGAGAAAACAGAGGCATTAAGAGGTCCACCCAGTTTCATGAGTAGCTGAGATTTGCACTACGCATCACAGCTACAGAGTGTGCTGTAGACACTCCCATTGCAGGCCTACAACATACTGAATCTTGTGGAGAATGCAGGTCTTTCTATGGTGGGGCTGTCTCCCCCTGATCCAAATATGTTACTCCCAGGTCATAGCAAAGCTGAGAGTTCTCACTTCTGGATAGAGTCCCAGCCCTTGCCTCTCAGCACATTTCCTGTCCCTTTCATCATCATTTTGCTTTATCCAGGGAGAGCCAGCAGAGCAGACCCGTGAGGGCAGGAGGCAGAACGCAAGAGCCAGCGGTGGGGTGATGAGTGAGGAAGCATGGGTGTGATGTCAGACAAGATCGACAGGCAGGTTGACAGGCTAAGCCGATCTAAGCCACAGGACAAGATCTTTCTCTGAACCATCTCCTGCCTTGGAAAATGGGGAGAGCTAGTCTGCCTCATTGGTGAGGTACAGTGAGGGGTCAAATGAGACAATGTGTACATACAGGTACTTACACTGTGGAACTCTGCACCTGTGAATGGCAATGTTACCATCCGGGCAATTCTTTGAGGTGCTTCCAGGATGTAGCCAGACCCTTTGTGGAAACAGTATTTCCACATGTCTCTGTGTTTGAGGATAGCTGTGTCATACCTAGACAAAAGAAACAGTGGATATGTGGAAGCAGAGGGCTCCAGGAGTACTGAATCTGGCACAGTGGTGTCTACTTAGACTGAGGCCCTAGGGGGGCCTCACTTTAACACTGATTGCTTGACCACTTCCTTTCTTGTGAAGGCCCCTCATTGTTCATGGTCCTTGGCATTGTATTTCTCACTCCTCCATCAGAAAGACGAAAAAAAATCTATTACGTCTAGGCAGACAGGTAACATCTTTGTCTACATCTTTATTATTATTCTATATTAATACGCATCACTAAAATTTGGCAATATTTCTTCCATGTCTTTTTATTCATTACCTCAGTTTGGAACAATCTCTGGACATGGATGTCATATTTGTGGTTGAACCAAGGATGCTAAAATTCAAGGGACCAGTAACCTGACAAGGTCATGTAGCTGATTCAAGGCTGTCCACTCTGTTACCCGCAAGCAAGCATTCCCTGAGCTTCAAGTGAGACTAAGACACTGCTGCTGGGCATGGTGGCTCATGCCTGTAACTTCAGCACTTAGGAGCCTGAGGCAGAAGGGTCTCAAATTCAAGGCCAGCCTAGCCTATTTATAGAGTTTAAGTCAGCCAGTGAGATCTTGTCTTGTGCCCGATGGTAACTACAAGTGTCTTATGCCAGACAGCACATTTCAGTATAAAAGAGTTCTAAACTGAGTGTTTTACTAGATTTTCCATGTCAGATGTGGTGTGTAGAAAGCCCTCATCAGACACTCAGATGGAGTGTCCTAAAGGATGTTTTTTTAATCAGCCTTTCATCACTGTAACTACATACCTGAGGAAGTCAGCAGAAAGAAGAAAAGCTCTCTCTTGGCTTTGTTAGAGGTCCCAGGCTGTGGTTAGCTGGCTCCATCACTTTAGTCTCATGGCAAGACAGAAGCAACTCAGTGGAAGGGTGTAGTAGCAGAAGCTACTCATCTTGAGGCAGCTTAGAAGCAGTGAGCTAGAAAGGAAGAGGAAGGGACAAAATATAGTCCTTGAGGTCATACCTCTACCTGTTTCCTTCACCAAGGCCCCACCTCCTAAGTTCTCACCTTGCCATGCCACCAAATTATGAACCCATCAGTGGATCCAGAGTCTGTCAGCTGGCAGGCAACACATGGCCTATGGGGGACATTTTAGGTCCAAATCATAACATGAATATCTTTTCCTACCAGAGAAGTCTGTCTATAAATCTGAATATTAGGATCTTGGACTCCAGCACTAACTTTCTTGTTAGAAAGGAGCTAGATTGATGAAAGCACCCAAGAGCAAGGAGTCTTAGATTCTTCGCCTGGCAGAGCTCCCACCCTGATCATAATTACTTAGACACTTTTTTCTGGGTCCCAACTTTTTTTTCTAATTGATTAACACTTGGAATAACATTTATAGGTTGTGTGAAGAATCATCTCTATATTCTAAGAACATTTATAGAGGCATTTCCCAAACATCTCAGAGAAAGGAGCATTTCAGGGTCTCCTGACTTCTCACAGCTGGCACAGCTGGAGGTGTCTAGAGTAGAAGTGTCTAGTAGGAGGAATGCTGCTTCATGTGCCCAGTGTACTTTCTACTCTGCCCCTATTTTTGACATTGATTTGTCCTGCCTGCTGAATGTCATTTCTCTGCACAGAGATCAACGAGCCTCTTGAAGACATGATCCCTATCTCAGTTTTACTTTCCATAGCACTTACTTTTTAAATTTTTTTTTCTTGCTTCAGAACTTTTGTTTATTTATTTGTTTTTATGGCTGGTTCAGCCTGACCTGAGGGCAGGACTGGCGCAGCATGTGGTGCCGGGGATCGAACCGTGGTCCCTGCTGCCGCCCAAGCTTTCCTAATCGGGCTCTTTAGACCACTGAGCCATCCTGCCGGGCTCTCCATAGCACTTACATTAACAGAAACAAGACTGAAATGTTTGCATTGAACAATAAAGTGGCCACAGAAATCATTCATTCATAGATAGATAGAAAGATAGATATCTACATATGTGTATGGGCATGCATGTGTGTGTGTGCGCATGCGTGTGTGTGTGTGTGTGTGTGTGTGTGTGTGTGTGTAGCAGCTCACACTTTAACACTTCCAGGGAATCAGTAATGATAGGTTGGAGATTTTTCTAATGGCAGAAAAAATCCCATAGTGACTGATAGCAATGTATTGCCACTTTAATTATGCCTTTCCACATTGATCAAAAAGGCTGTACTTTCAGGGATCATTTCTATAGTATGTCACATTAATAATAATTCCATATAAAGAATAGACCAGAGTATAATCACTTGATTTTTCTCACTTTCAAGTATCAGTCATAAGAAACAGCCATGGTGTACCTGCTGAGGTGGTTAAGGCAGTTACATATTATTTATTTCTTCCTTGGTTTATGAGGTTCAAGCTGAGTGACATAAATAAAATTAAGGGCATGTCTGTTAGTGTATTTTGTGAAAGTAGCTGGAACGATGATTATCAAATTTGGGGTGAATGCTAGGGATGGTTTAAGCTAATGACAGAATTCACCTTGGAAAGGGATTTCAAACAGCTGCCCACTGCCCTGAATATCAAAACCGAGGTGCCATGAGGGGCTCATGCTAATGGGGAGAAGGGAGATAGGCATATTCTACTGAAGAAAAATAAATGCACGTTTAGATCCCAGCTCCAACTGAGCCACAAGGGTTGGAACCCTGAATTACAGTTGATTTTTGATTGCACTGCCTCGCATGGGCAACTCTAGATGGACTGCTCCAAAATGAACAGCAAGTTTTACTTACTTAAAAGGCAGGAAAAAGCTAATGCCCCACCAGGGAGTCTGCTCGTGATCGATGCACATGTTACAGTCCTGAAAGAAACATTAGATCTGAAAATGGGGGTACTTCTGGGTGTGTAGATCACAGATAATTTTAATTTTCTTTTAAAAAAGATTTTGCATTTTTCACTTTTGTATAATGATTATTTAATTGGCAGAACACAGATGTAATTAAAAGAAAATTTCACCACCCAGGGCCTTATGAGTAGTTATCTAGAATCTTTTAATTATGCTTTAGAAATGATCATGCAAATATACATGCAAAAATCAATCTGTGTTAGTAGGAATGAGCTAGTGATTGGGTTGGGGGACCAGCTAAAAAGAAGAAGTTCTTGAGGTGACTGGAAATTTCCTATCCCTTGTTTGGGTGTAAAAGCAGTTGTCAAAACTCAAGGCACTGCCCTCTTAAAATCATTGCGTGTTCATCATGCTGCAATGAAACCGTAGGAAACCCAAGAAGACAGTGTGCATGCAGACAATCACAGGGCTGTTTTGCAGCAGCAACCGTGGGTGTGCTAGGAGACAGCCAAGGGCCTGTGTCAGCCCATGCCAGGGCTCTCACTCAGAGCCCAAGATGGCCCCCAGCATCCACCGAAAGGGCTCATTGAGAGCTGCTGGGCGGGCCTGTGCTTCCAAATAATTTCACATGCTGAGTGGCAACCAGAGGAAGCTGACCAGCAAGGCCAGCCCATTGGCAGCTGGGAGGCTGATGGTGCTGGCAAGGCAGTGGGCAGAGGGCCCACAAACCCGGCCATCTGGGTGCAAAGTGCCCTCCTTCCCTGCTTCTCTCCTTCTTCCTCCTCCCTTCCTTCTTCCCTTTTCTTTTTCCTTTTGTTTTTGATGCTGAGGAGTGAACCCACACCTTCGCCAGCTCCCTTATTTATTTATTTATTTTTTTAGACAAGGTTTCACTAAATCACTTCATTGCCCAAGCTGGGCTTGTACTTGGGATACCTCAGCCTCAGCCTCCTGGAGTGCTGGGATTTCAGCCATGCACCACCCTGCTCAGGTGGAGGCCTGCATTCTGAGCACTGCCATTGACATCGCTGACTCTCAGGGGACCTGGAGTGACAAAACATAGCCCAGCTCTCCAGCACTGTTTCAGTACCAGCACAAGCATGGCTATGTTGATCGAGATGTGAGAATTGGCATGTGCACAGCATAGATTTTTGTGTTTCATCCTCTAGGCTTCTGTGACCTCACCACCCACAGTAATG
Organism: Myocastor coypus; assembly: GCA_004027025.1. NCBI lineage: Eukaryota > Metazoa > Chordata > Mammalia > Rodentia > Myocastoridae > Myocastor > Myocastor coypus. The sequence continues at coordinate 8,221 of PVJA010052326.1, forward strand.
TCATTCTAAGAATACATAGCCTTTAGTGACCTTGTTATTCACTTGTTTCTTATTAATGTTTGAGCTGGTGACGTCTTTGCACAAACCTCTATATATCTGCCTGGCTAAAAAGTGGACTTTTCTCTAATGACTCATCGAGATGAATACATTTCGGTGTCTTCTTTGCAGGCCATGGGTTAAGTGTGAAGATCCTGGAAGCAGGCAGGCCTGCTTTGAATCAAGCTGCCCTGTTTAACACTTGTGTGACTTTGGAGATATGTCCTAACTGCCCTGTGCCACGTTTTCCTTTTCTGTAAAATGGAGACTGCATTGTCTCTACCGCATTGTCCCTGGGGGCCTTGATAAAAAGGCTTGCAACCTCCCAACAGTTCCTGACAAGCAGCAAGACAGTAATAACCCAGGCTTATGTTGTTGTTAATTGGAGCCGGTGTATTTCACCACCAGCCAGTCCTTTGTGATGACAACAGGGTCCCCTCCCCAGAGGCCCTGGGATCTGCTTTGGAGGAAGGATGCTCCTCGCCTCATTTAGAACTTCCTACTGAGCTGCTTTCCCAGTCCGTCTGTTTTTTGCTACTTGCAGCAAGCAGCATCTGGTGAGGGACATTTCCCTCATCTGGGTACCACATAATGCCCAAATGCACTAAAGCCACCTAATTAAAAATGGGTCTTGGCTCCTCTCAGACTGCTGCTTACTTGGCATTTTTAATAGGGGTCAACCTAGTCTTTGGCTTTCATTTTTGCAGAATTCTAGTGCTTGCTCCTGTTTCTGTTTTGCATTTCAAAAGCATTGCTTCTGAAGTTTCCCTTTGGCACTACAACCACCTTAGCCCTGGCTTTATGACTCAGCCAGCCTGGGCATAGTGCCTGTTTTTGTGTTCTGGAACCTAGTGTGTGCTACAGCAGCCTCTGTGATTATATATCTGGGCATCTGAATGATTGATCTTGGATTCCTAGCTTTTAGGAGTCTGTGTCTTAAATCTTAGGTCGCCTATATTCAAAGCGCTTACGCTTGTTCTCAATCAATTTGGCACCGTAACAGTGACACTTCCTCTGGTTTCTATATTTGATACTGTGTGTTCATTGGAAAGCTGGAGGTGAGTAACCCTGTTTTTTTATAGGCTTTCTGGTGACCACACCAGAAACTGGATATGATTTCAGGAAAGAGGAAAGTATGAACGAGTTGTACATCTGAAATCCTGGTTTCTTTTCTTTTTTTTTTTTTTTTCCTTTTGTGTATTTTAGGATCTACAGGGTCTCTATACACAGATTAGACTTATGATCCTCCTGTTTTCAGCCTCCCAAGTGCTGGGATTATAGGCATGCGCCACCACACGCAGTCTCAGTGGGTCTCAGTGTGACCTGGAGGCAGGGCTGGCAGGGTGTAGGGCCAGCATGGCATGCTGAGGATCAAACCCAAGTTGCTGTGCCTGCCTAAGCAGGTGCTTTAGTGCACTAAGCTATCTTGTTCTTAACTCCAAACTCTAACCAAAACATCAATGCTATATTGTTTTTCATATGATACATTATGCTGTGAGAGTAGAAGTAATTTTTTTGGAATGATTTTTCCCCCTCCTGATAACGTAGGCTGGAAAAAATTAAAACTTGTATGCTGTCCTGTACCAAGTAGTAAGTATTAAGATGAATGAATCCTCACAAGGAGGAGCTGAGATCACCTTACAGCGAGTGCTACACACAAACACAAACTTAGCTTTTCATTGGCTCTCACTTATTGGTATTCTAGGGCTTTAAAGGCTCATAAAGAACTTCTTTCCATAAATGTAAGGAGTATATTACTTACACTGAAGCAGTATAAACAGTGCTTATAAAGTGAGTATAATACCAATCACATTACAAAATAAAATGCCAACAGTGCTCTCTCAAGTAATTTGTTGTTAAAGCTACAAAACACCCTTAGGTCTAAGGCCATACCTTGAAGTCAGAAAGTGTCAGGTCCACCTCAGAAATTCACTACCACCTAGTACAGTGCTCAGGGCTCCCTCTGTGTTTCTGCTGTTGGAAGCAGTCCCAGGTCCCCACAGCAGGTAAGGGGTGCAGCATGGTGGATCTGACCTAGTCAGAGTTCTTACCATGGTTATCTTGGGGGCTGTTGGGGATTGAACCCAGCCAGGGCCTTCATACTGAGACACATACTTAGCCTTTTAATTTTTTTTTTTTTTTAGTTTGAGATGTCTCTCAAGTAATTAATTTGGGCTCCAGCTCCTATCCTCTTGCCTCAGCCTCCCAGAGTGCTGGGATTCCAGGTGTGCACCACCATACCCAGCTGTTGCCATGGCTTCATCATGCTCCTGGGGCCAGAAGTCTTCCAAGCTGAGATCATGTCTCTCTGAAGAGAAAGCTTGATGGCTGGGCCTTGTGCCCCTGCCTCCCTCTCTGATCTCAGTTTATTTGCTTGGGCAGATTTCCTGCCTTAAACTCCCCTCTCTTCCAGCTGCAGGGACCTGGTACCCCACTGGGCCTCTCTCCTTCTGTGTTGATGGGCCCTGTCTGGGAGCCCTCTGCTAGAAGGCTCTGTCTAAACATCTTCCAGGAAACCCAGCCCCCTCTGCTCATTCAGCTGTCACTCTAGTGGGTGGAGTAGGAGGGACAGAGGCAGAGGTTAGCCTGTGTGTATCCCTCATATCTCTGGTGCTGTACTCCCATTCTGAATGCTATTGCTTGACTGTGGGGCAGGAGGACTCCAGTAAATGGCATAGCTTTATTTTCAACTTCGTTTTTTAACTTGTGTACTGTGATCAAAAAGTACAGTGAATATGTAAATTAAAAATTGTTACTATTGGACCAGGGAGATAGCTCAGTAGAATCAGCACTTGCCTAGCAAGTGCAAGGTCCTGAGTTCAACCCCCATACTACCAAAAATAAATAAATAAATAAATAAATAATAACAATTATTATTATTATTACCATAGAGCCACCTTGACATTAATTCTTCAAAATATTCCCCCTTGCTCCAAACTTACCCTGTTGCTGCCATTTTCTGAAGCAGTTCTAGAAGTCCACTTTTGTGTCTTTAGTTTCACAATCCTGGCTGCCATTATGTCCTGCATCAACTCAAAACATTTACCTTTCATCGTCGTCTTGACTTTGGGGAAAAGCCAGAAGTCACCCTATGCCTGGTAATGCTTTTTTGAGCTGCATTTCTACTGGGTCGTGGTTGGCAGCAGCACACACAGTATTTTTGGTCACACCCTGTAAAGATGCTCATGGAGGGGGATTTATGGCAATGTGTCTTTCACTGTAATAAAATTTGAGCATTCACTGATACTTTGATTCTACCTAGTACTTTACATATCGCTACAGAAGCTCACAGTGCCTTGCACCATTCACTCATGTCACAGCCTAACCCAATGTTACCCCTCCAGTTTGTCCTACTGCCTAGTAGACGCTGCTAGTAGTCCAGGGCCTTATCTTACCCTTTTCACATTCTTCAGTGGTCCCTAGGGGAGGCAGGCACTCTGCCCACTCATCCCCTGGACTCCTCACACATTGCAGGTGGTGAGAGGGGCTGTTGGTGAGTAGTAATGGCTGCTCTCCCCTCCTCGCCAGGTTCTCCTTGTGGCTCCCTCCCTAACACATCCAGCAGCCGTAGCTCTGCTCTAGACAGGCTAGCTGGCTTCTGGGAATGTTCCCTTGAATTTGGCTCCTCTGAGCTGCTGCAGCTGCCTAGAATACTTCTCTCTCTCTCTCTCTCTCTCTCTCTCTCTCTCTCCCCCCATCACTGATGGTCCATCTTTATGGGGAGCATCTAAATTAAAATGTCCCCACCCTCTGAAGTCCTGGTGCACTGGCTCTGGCGCCTGCTGCTTGTATTTCCTTTGTTGTGGCTGGTTGTGCCGTGCTGTTACTTCAAGGGGACAGGACTTGTGCATTTTCTTTCTTTTCCCCTTCCACTGGGTCTGCTGTCCTCTGTTTCTTTGTGTGGCAAGTGTTTGTGCTGCAGATGAAATGACTTCTGGGTCTTGAGTCAGCTCCTTTGTATCACAATTCCAGGAAGGGGCTGGCCAGATAGCTCTGTGGATTAAAGAGCCTGATTATGGACTGGGGGTCCCCTCCATGCCATGTGGACCCCATCCCTGGGGGAAGCTGAGACCTACTGAGACTAGGTGTGGTGGCATGCCCCTGTACTCCCAGCACTTGAGAGGCTGAAAACAGGAGGATCATTATGAGACCCATCTGTAGTGAGACCCCATTGACCCTGTACTAAATACATAAA
>PVJA010052327.1:0-12389 GCA_004027025.1 Myocastor coypus
ATGAAATCACAACACAGTCTGCAGAAATCCATGCCATCATATGTACCTACTTTGAAAACTTACATTCTAGTAAGATGCAAAATGCAGAAGAAATGGACAGATTCCTAGGTACATATGAATTATGAAAGCTGAATCAAGATGATATAAATATCCTAAATAAATCAATATCCACCAGTAAAATTGAAGATGGAAGTAAAAATCTACCAGCAAAAAGAAAAAAATAAATAAATAAAAAAATAAAAGCCCAGGCCCTGATAGTCTCACTGCCAAATTTTACAAGAAATTTAGAGAAGACCTAACACCACTATTTCTTACATACTTTAATAAAATTCAGAGGGAAGCAATACTCCAAAATTCATTCCTAGAGGGAAGAATTATTCTGATAGTAAAATGGAGAAGTACCCAGCTAAGAAAGAGAATCAATCTCCCTAATGAACGTAGATGAAAAAATCCTCAATAAGATATTAACAAGCAGAATGTAGCAAATCATCAAGATTACCTAACATGACCAAGTGGGATTCATCTCAGGGATGCAGAGATAGTTCAACATATATCAATCTACAAATGTAATATTCCATATTAACAGAACTATGGAACAAAACTATACGATCATTTCAATAGATGCAGAAAACACTGTCTACAAATCTCAGCACCCATTCATGATAAAAAGAAAACTACAGAAAATTGAAATAGATGGTCTTTATTTCAATCTGCTAAAAGCTATCTATGACTTGCCACCAGCCATCGTTCCACTAAATGGGCAACAGAATGCTTTCTCTCTAAAATCAGGAACAAGGAAAGGATGTCCCCTATCTCCACTCTGATCCAACACAGTCTTGGAAACTTTAGCCACAGCAATTCGACAAGAGAAAAAAAAAAAAAAAAGAATAATGATAGGAAAAGAGGAAGTTAAATTATCATTATTTATAGATAACATGATACTCTACATAGACAATCCCAAAACTCTTAGTTCATTGAAAAGGAAGGTTTGTGCCAATATTGCTTGGACAATTAAACGCCAGTATCTTGTACTCTTAGTAATTAATTTAGAGATAACAAATATGCAGTGTACTAACCATTATTGCTCTGTGATTATCTTGTTTTGAAATTTTTTTCTTTGAAATTAAAAATTAAAAAAATTAAGGAGCCGGGCATGGTGGCACACACCTGTAGTCTCAGCACTTGGGAGGCTGAGGAAGGAGGATCAGTGTGAGTTTGAGACCAGCTTGGGCTACAAAAGTGAGCTCAAGGCCAACTTGAACTGCATAGCGAGATCCTGTCTCAAAAAGACAAAAAAAAAAAAAAAAATTAAGAGTAAAAGAACAAAGAAGTATGTGACTTGCTTTTTGGGAACCACCTGCAGCCCATCATCCTGAGCACCCAGAAGCCTGAGGAAGAGCTTGGTGCAGACTCCAGTGCAAGCACTGGCAGCCAAGGCGGTGGTTCCAGAGGAAGGAGGACAGATCTTTCTACAGCTGATGGTATAATTGCCTTTGAGTGATCATGTTTCTGGAAGAATCTTGAATGTCCAGGGGCTTTCAAACCCTACTGCTCATAATCTTCAGTCTCTTCTGATCACTTTAGAACTGGAATTGCCAGGTACTGGCTGGCTTTAGGGTACAGCTCATGAAGGCCAAGTTGGTGATGCACGGTCAAAGGCTCACAGCACAACTTTACTCACGGGATATATTCATTAAATCTCATCTGAGCTTCCATAACCGTAAAATATTCCTGACATTTCTTCCATTGCTTCTGTTGATATCTGCAATAAACTTTCTCATTACTTAGAAAAAGAAACAAAGAAGGTCCCTAAAATAAAAATAAATAAATAAATATAACATGGTCGTTCTTTGAATAAGTGAATATGTGATCAAAACTTAGACACAAGGCCAGGCGTGGTGGCACATGCCTATAATCCTGGCACTTGGACGGCTGAGACAAGAGGATCAGTGTGAGTTTGAGACCAGCCTGGGCTACAAAAGTGAGCTCAAGGCCAGCCTGAACTGCATAGTGAGACCCTATCTCAAAAAGACAAAAGACAACAACAACAACAAAACTGAGACCCAAGGATCCTGAAAGGGAGCACAGGTCTCGCCAGGATAGACAGCACTAATAGCTTGGAGCCCCCAAGGTCCATGCCTATCTGGTGCTATAGCATGGGGCCCATTAGGATACTTACAGAAACTTTTGGTATGGTTATGCTACACACCTTGAAGTTACTTGAGCATCTCTGTTAGACTATTATTTTAGAGTAAAAGTTTGTCAAAGAATTTTCAATATGGAAATAAGGCTATAGGTTTATGTGAGAGAGAGAAAGAGAGAGAGAGAGAGAGAGAGAGAGAGAGAGAGAGAGAGAGCCTGTGGGCAGAGTGTTAGAGGTGGAATGAGCTGTATTACTGAGCTTTCTTATTACTAAGACAACATAACTGAAGCCCACAATGAAAGAGGAGGGGTTTAATTTGGCTTTGGGTACCAGGGGATTCAGTACATGGAGCAGAGCCTCAAAAGCAGAGCGTTATGGCAGGTCAGAGTAGAGTAAAGCTTTCTAATTTGTCATAGCCAGAAAACAACAGTAATAGCCTAGAAAGGAAGGGCTAGGGACTAGATATAGATCCTCCAAGGTCACACTTCCATGACCCACCCAGACACAGCCAGAGATCAGCTCCACTAATCCCCTGCGAAGATCCCAAAGCCAACCAAGTTGACACTCAATCCTGACTGCACACGGACCTTCAGAGGAGGTATGTGTCACAGGGAGTCTGACCTTTTAACCTAGCATTGATCAGTCTTTAGATACAAAATGCCCCCTGAGAATTCATAACCTTCGTGCCTGCCCAGCCCTGGGGTACACTGAGATGGTGATTGAGACTGGGCATGGTGGTCCATGCCTGGAAGTGATCTCAGCACTTTGGAAGGCTGAAAACAGGAGAATCATTACAAGTACAATCTATGTCATATGACTCTGTAGACCCTTTATCCCCTGTCCTAAATACATGTTTCAGAACTTTTGTTTGTTTATTCACTCACTTTTATGGCCGGCTCAGCCCATCCCGAGGGCAGGGCTGGCGCAGCATGTGGCGCCGGGGATCGAACAGCGGTCCCTGAAGCCGCCCAAGCTTTCCCAAGTAGGGCTTTAGACCACTGAGCCATCCCACCGGGCCATATCCCCTGTCCTAAATACATAAAAAAAATTTTTGTAACCTTGAGAACTGACAGCTCTTGAAGCCCTGTGTCACAATATTTATCTATAGATGCAAGAAGTCTCTATCTCTGTGGAACCAATCATCTTAGTTTGTGTCTTAGTACTGGTGGGTTTTGTGATTCTCTTTAAGAGAAATTTAATGGTGGCAACCCCATTAAAAAAATGGAGACTTAAAAGTGGAATAGTGTAGAAGCTGCATGAATGTAGCATGCATGCAATTTAGCTGAGGTAGTATTTTCACTCCAGGTAGCTTGGGCAGAGCTGTTGGGGACTGAGGAGCACTGAGACAGAATAGAGGCCAGCCAGGCCATAGCTTGGTCATGCGTTACTTTTATCTATGCTTCACTGTGTCTCCACCTGTCCACGAGGCTTATTATTACCATAGATGATGTTCTGGGAATCGGTTTCTCCCTTAATCTGGCAAACTCAGCAACTGACTCCCTTCAAACAGAAGCTCTGGAGGAAGGATTCTGTCCTATGCTTCCTACTGATGGAAGAACTCTTGCATGTTACAATTTGATAGCGAATATGTCTAAGTTAAAATTGCCGGCAAAGTATGTTAGAGCACCTGAAAAGACAAGATATGGGAAGAGATCACATGACTATTTTTTCAAAGAACTTTTTTTTTTTTTTTTTCTTGCTTCAGAACTTTTGTTTGTTTATTTATTTTTATGACCGGCTCAGCCTGCCCTCGGAGCAGGGCTGGCGCAGCATGTGGTGCCTGGGATCGAACCGCGGTCCCTGAAGCCGCTCAAGCTTTCCCAAGCAGGCACTTTAGACCACTGAGCCATCCTACCAGGCCCCCCACATGACTATTTTGTACTTACCTGCTGGCAAATGTTTGTGTATTCATGAAAGAATTGCTTTCTTTTAACAGAGAATGAAAAAATAGTAAAAAAGAAAAAAATTAGAAACAATACAGAATTTCACTAAGCAAAATGATAGGAATTTAACAATGCTTGTTATGTTGCATATTATTATTTTCAAATTAGTTGTTCAGATTACCCAAATATAAGCATGCAAAATGGGTCAAAAAATTGTGAAAACTTTAAAAAGAGAGTAAAACATCTAAGCGTAACTGTTTCTTTCAATAGACCAGCAGAAATCAGCAGTATAATTATACAAGCTGTCATGTGTATATACACATATATTTCTTTTTCTTCTTCTTTCTTTTCTCCTTTCCATCATCTCAGTTGTTACCATCTGTATTAGTCAGGGTTTTACTTAGAGAAGCAGAACAGATATAAGGAATGGATATTAACACATATATACAATCTATAAGCAATTGTAAGATTGGCTTACAATAGTCAGCCACAGAGTCAGATGAGGAAGTGTGCAGAGTGCATCTGCATACCCCAGACTGAAGAATTCTGTCCCAAGGTCTGAAACTCACTGCAGTGCTCCGTATAAGTCTCTATCCATTGGCTGCAAGCCAGAAAATGAAGTCCAGGTCAAATGTGAAGACTGAAGTTCTTCCGACTGAAGTGAAGTCTTGACTCCTTCCTCAGCCCCTTTATAAAGTCTCTGTGTGCTGAGTCACTCTGAAGTGGGCCCATTTTGCTCTAGCGTACAATCATGTTCTAGGATCAGCCTTTGATCTAGCTCTAGGGGAGGAGCCAATCATATCCTAGGCAGGCCCTGGTCACACTTTAGGGAGGAACCAACTGTACCTGAGGGCGGTACCCCCACCAACAGGAAACCGGGCAGCTGACTCATCCAGCCAAGTGGACACAATGTATCAACCACTACACTTCCCTTTAAATAGTTTCTTTCCCTTTCACTATATCTATAGTACCTTTCAAATTATATTTACTTCTAAGTTCTTACACTGGAGAGACAATACAATATTTATACATGTCTTAGTTACTCTTCTCTCATTGCTGGTACAAATACCTGACACCCAAAATGATGAAAGAAAAGATTTATTTTGCTCATTGTTACTGGAGGTTTTAGTTCATACTTGGCTGGCTCCAAGGCAAACTGACACATGACAGAGAGCAGCAGTTCAGGGCAGCAAAACAGCAACAATGGCAACTGGCCAACAACGGCAAAAGACAGTCTGTCTCTCCGTCTCTCTTATATTGCATTCAGGCTCTCTGTTCCAGGTTGGGCATAGCACTAACACCCATAACCCCAGCAGTACTAAAATCTATAATCCCAGTGGATCACCCGTAATCCCAGTGGGTCACCCGTAATCCCAGTGGCTCATGAGTTAATCTCAAATTCTGAAAGTCCCTGCCCCATGACTGCATGAGGCTTTGAGGGACAACTAGACACAAACCATAGTAACATGCAAGTCTGGCTTTTTTTGCATTATTAAATGTCCAATAATTAACTTGAAAATACCTGGAAAAACATGATTATGATCATGATTACTCATTAAAATAAACTGCCCTGAATTAGCAATTCAGCACATGATATGATAGCAAATCAAATCTCATTTCTTTATTCTAGATAGTTGCCAGTTACATAGTATCTGCTACTGAACTTGGCCTGGAGCCTCAAAATGATGTTTTGCATGTACCTATTGATCTGCAGCATGGCTGGAGAAGATCTGTGGGCTTGATTCTTGAGTGTGAATTAGAGTCTTCTAGAAGATTCTAATCTGGAGTAGGTACAGAAAAGTCAACTCTAAGTCTTGCTTTGGTTGGTGTGGTTGGAGGAGGAACAGCTTGGACAACACAGTTAAACAAAGATTATTTATGTATTGGATACAAGAGGACTGAAAGGAGACAGGGAACAAAATCTGTCCATTCGATAGGACTCAGACCCAGTGAGATAACTCAGCAAACTAAGTGCCTGCTTAGGCAAGATCAGGGACCAGGGTTTGATTCCTGGCACCATAGGCCTCACTGGCTCCATCCCTGGGCAAGCTGAGCTGGCCACCAAGTCCAGGTGTAGTGGCACACACCTATAAGACCAATGATGAGGAGGCTGAAAACAGGAGGATCACTGTAAGTCTGAGCTGCGTGGAGAGACCCTGTACCAAATAAATCATATATGTATATATATGATAGGCGTTCTTAATATTCCTTCACAAACCTTGCACTGGAGCCAAGCTTTCCTTTTCCTATCATCAAGGACTTGCCCAAGTTCCCTTCTTGGCTCATGAGACCTCAGTTACCCTTCTCCATTTGCAAACCCTCCCCATCCTGTCCTGGCATAGGTACATCACGCATTTGGGTCAACCCTGCAGGCTGATGCTGACTCCTCTGTTTAAGTGCTCCTAACTTTGCACCAGGCATGGTGGCACACGCCTGTAATCCCAGCACTTGGGAGGCTGAGGCAGGAGGATTGCTGTGAGTTTGAGACCAGCCTGGGCTACAAAAGTGAGCTCAAGGCCAGCCTCAACTGCAGAGCAAGAACCTGTCTCAAAATAATAATAATAATAATAATAATAATAATAATAATAATAATAAATGTTCCTAACTTTGCCACTTTCATATTTCATGTTTTTTCTTCTTAAAATTCTTCATCTGCAAATATCTGCAAGGAAGACCTTATGGTTTCAGAAGGCCACAGCCAATCATTATGACTACCCCATGCCTAGCACAGAACTGGGGTCTCAGAGGGTCCTCCACACATGCTTGCTCAGACTCAGAAGAACCAGGGGCTGTGACAAGAACTATAGAGCTAAGGCAAACAGGAGATATCATTTAAACTGACATGATTTTTCTTTTTTTTTTTTTTAATTCATTTTGATGAGAAAAAAATAAAATAGCAATGAAGTAGTTTCAAAACAAGTTAGGATGGTTACAATTAATACCATGCATATTATTGTCATTATAGTGGTTATTCAGAGGAAAAGGTGCACACCTGGTATCTTGTCTAAACAATATTACTACAAGCTTTTATTTTCAATGAACTAAGACAAAGTACCTATAGATTTATTCTATATGTAAGTATCCTTATATATACATATATATATATATATATATATATATATATATATATTGTTTGTTTGTTTTTAAAGTTTCTAGTACTAGGAGAAAATATCATATCATGTCATACTTAGATTATAAGGCAGAAATACAGTATGAATCATAAAAAGTATAATTAAACAATATTCAGAAAATTGATTAAATATTAATTAAAATTAAATATTTCAAAACAATATTCCAAAATTCAAATCAAATCATGATTCCAACTTAGAGGCCAGAATGTTGTGTGTCCTATGTATGAATCTGTAATCAATTCAGAGTACTCACATAGTATTTGAATAAGTGAATATATACAAAGATATCAACTAAGAAAAAGTTTCCATGGTAGTAAAGAATTACTAATAATAAAAACATAACATAAATACTGGAATGGAAACTATATTACCAGAACTTCTAACAGTTTCAGGATAATATCACACAAAGTTCTGGTATGTCAAGTACATGGATAGTGTCCATGATGCTTTCTGGTGGTCAGGGCCACTTGTGGGACTGAGATACAGCTATTTCCTTGATGCCCACCCTGTAGACCCAGACAGAATCATGATCCATAGGGTAAAGGAGAAGAGTCCATTTGTAGAATATGCTGATGGACATATTCCACCACTGTATATAAAAGAATAGTTGAAAGACTGCTTCTGTATACTTCTTTTTCTCCTGTGTTTAATTATTTGCTTTATTTGATGGATTCTTTCCATTCTCCTTCATAGAGTTGTGGTCATTTTGATCCCTCTGTAGAATATCTTCTAGTAAACTATGTAGGGTTGGCTTTGTCATCATGAAATTCTTTAGTTGTTCTTTGTCCTGGAAGTATTTCACTTCTCCATTGAACTTGAAAGAGAGTTTTGCAGGGTGTAGCAGTCTTGGCTGGAATTTGTTTTCTTGTAAGACTTGAAGTACTTTGCTCCATGCTCTTCTTGACTTGATGGTTTGTAAAGAGAAATCTGTCCTTATTCTAATGGATTTTCCTTTAAACATGATCTGTTTCTTTTCTCTAGCAGTGTTTAGTATACTGTTCCTGTGATGAATTTCTGGGATCTTGATTGTTATATGTCCGGATATGGTTTTCATTGGGTTGATGTTATTTGGAGTTCTATATGCTTCAGTTACTTGAATGTCAGATAGTTTGCCCATATTTGGGAAGTTTTCTGCTATTACTTCTGCTTATATTCTTTTTATATCATTTGTACAGGTTCCTTTCTCATTGATGCCTGTTAGTCTTGCATTGTTCATCTTTGCATCTCCTTGCAGATGCTGAATTATTTTTTCTTGCATCCTAGTTGTTACTAAGAGATCTTTTCTTACCTCTTCACTAGATGTAATGGTGTCTTTAAGGTCTGAAAGTGTGTTTTCACTGTCATTGAAACAGTTTTGCCAGCTTGTGATTGAGGTTTTAAGTTCCTGTATAGCACTTTGAATCTGCTTTATGTATTCTATTACTTTCCTGTATTGCTCATTCAAGGATTCCATCATTTTTCTATTCTCCTCTTTTTTATCATTGTCTTTAGAAGCAGTTAGTACTTCTTTTTTGTCTCTTTCTTTCTTTCTTTCTTCCTTTCTTTCTTTTTTTGTACAGGGTCTCACTATTGACTCATAGTGATCCTTCTGTTTGTACCTCCTGAAAAACTGACATGATTTTTCAAGAAACTTGAAAACAGGGCTTCAGTTGACCAACACATAGCAGGTTTTTATTTCTGATCTTACAGTGCTATCAAGAGCAATACCTAGTCTCCCCTTCTGGGAGAACATTTGTAAATGGGATGGCAGAGAGGCAATATGTGCCTCATTCTGAATTTCTTCCTTAGTCGGGTTAATTTCTCTGAAGCTATATTTATTTATTTTTATTTTTACTTATTTGTTTTTGTGGGACCGGGGTTTGAATTCACAACCTTGCACTTTCCAGGCAGCCACTTGTGCCACAGAGCTATCACCCCAGCCCCTGTGAAGCTATATTTAGATGGTGAAAAGACATTCTATTGCAGAGGTCCTGTGGCTTGCCAGGCAATGTCCTGCAGGTTTGGCGCTGACCCCAGGCCCCAGTTCCTTCTTCCTTCTGTAGTCACCAGGGTTCTGCCTAGCACAGCCTGCCCTGCTGCTGGAGAGCAAATGCTGGTAGATGGAAGCTCAGCTTTGCTGTCCACAAAGTGCCATCAGGAGGTAGAAACCAGCCTGTGCTCCTTTCCTCAGGATTCAAGATATAGATGTTAGAGTTTGTGAACCTGGAATATCTAGATCAAAGGCCAGACATGCCCCCTAAAGAATAGGAAAGTAGGGATCTTTATAGTCTCGTGAAAATAAAGAATGAAAGATAATTGAAAGATGAATGTAAATTATCTTTCAGCTTGGTCTTTTGAAGATACCTGTCTAAAAATAAGATCGTGAGGAGGAGAAATGACCTGTCTGGTGCTAGCAACCCTCTGGGGCCTGGAGATGTGAAGCTGAATGTAGTCAGAGAGTGATTTCTCTCTGAAAACTGTTCCCCCACTGGCCCGGCTGCCAAGGCCATGGAGCACTGGAGTTTGGCTGCTGTGAGACTGTTTACATATGAGGACACACAGGGACAAAAGGTCACAGGAGGCACTCAAGCCTGGAGTCCCCAATGTCAAAAGACAATAAACACACCAACTGTCAGGGCTTTTAAAGAAACACAGTTAGGCCAAACAAATTCTCTGTTTTAACTGAAGATATGCTACATTTTGTGGCAGATGGAAACAAGAATAGGAAGAGAATTGATTTTAATGGAAGTAATGTGAAGTTTATGATAACCAAAACCAACAGTGGAGGGTTAAATCTCAAACAGTACTTCAAATGCATCTGAACTAGAGTTAAATATTGAACTAGCATTGGAAAAAGGGTAAAATTCAGGAGACCTTTCTCAGAGACACTCTTATATCATGCAGAGACATGACCAATAGTGGCTTCGAGGTCAAATCTGAGGTCACAGATGCTCAGCTTTGACCCAAATAGGTTATTTTCCTCTACAAATACTTGATTATATTTAGTTGAAATACATGGATGGCAAAAACCAACTCCTACAGAAGACTGAAAATTATCTTCCTAAGAAGTTGTGCCTTGAATTCCACCACATCAAGCAATTTTTTGTTGTTGTTGTTTTGTTTGTTTGTTTGTTTTGTCTTTTTGAGACAGGGTCTCGCTATGCAGTTGAGGCTGGCCTTGAGCTCACTTTTGTAGCCCAGGCTGGTCTCGAACTCACACTGATCCTCCTGCCTCAGCCTCCTGAGTGCTGGGATTACAGGCGTGTGCCACCACGCCCGGCAAGCAATTTGAATATACTTGGTGAGACTTGGCACACCTCTGAGACTTCACTGGCTACAAGGAAAATACTTCAGAAGGAGCTAGAACTTTCCAAAAATGTATAGAGCCCTTGACCTCATGGAGACACCGTTTTCCGGTCCAAAGTATCTCTTGCCTCCCTCTTTTCTCACATCATTCAGTACTAAAGATCTTCATCAATCACAAATACAAATCTGACTCACTGCTTTCTCACTGAACAAGCTAGCAGCATATCTTTCAAATACAAGGAAAACCCAAAACAATCTACTGTTGGTCAAAGAAAAACCTCAAGCTGAATGAAACCTACTTCTCAGGCCCTGCTGAATATAGACTAAAACGACTTTTGAGATGATCGTTAATTTTACGAAAGTGGGATACACCAGAATCAGCTTCTACCCTACTTTATCATCAATCAGTTAATCAACAAATCTGCTTAGTGTATGTGTGCTTTTAGTCATCTTTAGGGCCACACGGGTTTTTGGAGAACAGAATGTCACTGTGTATTAATTAGAGGTTCAAGTAATTTTAACCACAGAATTAAAATTTGCAGAGAGAAGGAAGGAAATATAGAATGACCTAAGCAACTACTTCATAAAGGAAAACATCCAGTATGTGTTATAGCTCAGCATCATTAAATGTCTCATGCACTGGTATTTCTTCTCTTAAAATGTGCAAATTATGATATCTTTGAGTAAATCTTTAAATTTTACAAGTTTCTGACGAACATGTACAAAGAACACTGGGAAATGCATTTTGTCTATAGTTTATACTCACTTATTTTGTATATTTTCTCCTTAAATGGCTATGTATTTTAAAATTTATTTCCCAGTGTACTTTTTAAAAGCTTTAATTCTAAATTAAGCTTGAAACAACTTTCTGTAACAAACTCTACTGGATTCTTTTTTTTTCTTTCTTTCTTTTTAAGAATTTTATTTTCTTGTCTTAGAACTTTTGTTTGTTTGTTTATTTATTTTTATGGCTGGCTCAGCCTGCCCTGAGGGCAGGGCTGGCGCAGCATGTGGGGCTGGGGTTCAAACTGCGGTTCCTGCAGCCACCCAAGCTTCCCTAAGCAGGCGCTTTAGACTACTGAGCCACCTTGCCGGGCCCCTCAACTGGATTCTGGAGCCAGCCCACTTCACATATTACACCAAAAATTTTCTTGCTTGATATTACTTCTATTAGACTAGAAGAGTTTAAGAAACAAAGTTTGAAGAAACAAACATTGAAATTTATATTATAATTATAATACCCTGTCTGTGGCTTCTAAAAATAACACTTATTAATGTTTGTTTCATGCATAAAACTATAAGGAGCATATTAGGGCCAATTAGATAGCTCAGCAGATTAAAGCACCTGCTTAGACAGATGCAGAGACCAAGGTTTGATCCCTAGCAAGCTGTGCCAGCCCCGCCCCCAGGGCATGCTAAGCTAGTGTTTGAGACTGGATGTGGGGGAGCGCACCTGTAATCCCAGTGCTTGGGAAGCTGAAAACAGGAGAACTGTGTAGTAAGACCCTACAGACCCTATACTAAATGCATAAAGATAATTTAAAAATAAAAGCATACTAATGTAGTATGATTCTACTACCTAAGTAGCTAAAATAACATACTTTAAAAAATTCATTGGGGCCCAGCAGGATGGCTCAGTAGTCTAAAGCGCCTGCTTAGGAAAGCTTGGGGAGCTGCAGGGACCTCAGTTCGATCCCCGGCACCACATGCTGCTCCAGCCCTGCCCTCAGGGCAAGCTGAGCCGGCCATAAAAAACAAACAAACAAAAATTCTGAAACAAGACAAAATAAAATAAAAAAGAGAAAAAAAATGTAAAAAATTCATTAGTGTGTGCAAGATCCCCTGAGTTCAACACCCTAAAAAAATTTCATTAATTTGTGAAATGAACAATTCAACAAGTATAGAAAGATTTAAAATGGAAATATGGAGATTAATACTTTATTCTTT
>PVJA010052328.1:0-12456 GCA_004027025.1 Myocastor coypus
CCATCAGGCGGCAACTGGGATTTTGTCCGCCTTTTAGGGCTTATATGTTCTTTACACGTCATGGGTCAGCTGACCATCCTAGTATACCGTGATAGGGCAGCCCCACTGGAGAGGGAGGGATCTCCCTGGAGAGGAAGAACCCGGAAGCAGGAAATGGGCGCCATCTTTAGGTGCGGTTCCCCCGGCCTGGTCCCCAACAGCTCCTCTTAACTCCAGATCTCCAAGTAGGTCCTGATGCTGCAGAGCTCCACCTGAGCTGTGCACCAGGGCCCACTCAGGTGTTACCCTTCACATAATGTACTGATTTGAGCCACAACTGTCATTTAGCTGTATGAAAATAGAGGATCTGTGGGAAATAAAAGAGACCACTAATTCACAGCCAAAATTATTTCTCTCTAGCATGGGAGCTTACTGGGTAGTATCTTGTCTACACAGTCACATATATTTTTTTCTGTTGAACAAATACAGAAAGATTTTGTTTCCTTCTTTGGGTTTTCATTCTCCTCCTCTTCCCTCTCCTCCTCGGTCTTCTTGATGCTGTATTTCTGAGACAGAACATTACTGTTGAATGCATAGTTGTGAATACAACTACCAATAAATATCTCATGGAAAGAATTCTAGAAATGTTTCTGAGAGAAACACTACTCTCACTCAGTTATTCTATATTTTTAATTGAAGCTCAGAACAAGAAGGTTGCCATTTGCCCATCGAGTTAGTAGCAGAATCTAAAATCTTAGTGCAGCATTCACTCAGAACAAGTTGTTTTACATCACTACACTAGGAACTGAATACATTACCTGTACTGTTTACCCCAAACTTATTTTTTGGGAAAAAAAGAGTAATGAAAACAAGTTGTGTTTTCTTTTCACCCATTATGCATTTTCTTTTTCCCCTAGTTTCTTAGTTATTGTCTTTTTTTTTTTTACTAACCTGTACAGCTTTATATTAAGCTTGAAGTAGAAAAAAAAATCTCAGGCTATGGTAATAAATGAATGATTTTTCAATGTAAGGTGACCCAAACTTTTATGAGATACTTCTGTTCTACATTTTCTTTTTGTTGGTAGTTGGGCAGAACCAACAGTTACATTTTAACTTTTTTTTTTTTTTTTCATTTATGTATTTGCTACAGAGTCTGACTGCATAGCTCGGACTCCAAATGATTCCTTTGTTTTCAGTCTCCCTTGTGCGGGGATTACAGGCATGTGTCATCATGTGTCACCACGCCCAGACTCTGTTGTGGGCTCAGAGCACCCTGGTATCAGGGATTGAACCCTGGTCCCTGTGCTTGCCAAAACTAGCACTTAGTCCACTGGGCTATCTTGTAGGCCCAACATTCCTGTTAAAGTAAATTAATGTCTTTTTACTGTGACACACAGTAAGAAAGACATTTTATACTATAACCCAGCATATATAATGTGCACACACATATATTCAGATATGTACATGCAAGCATGCAGATACATAGAGACATAACCAAACCACAAAGTTTTATGAAATAACAAAAATCACAAATTTCCTATCAAATATAATTTCTTTAATATTTAAATACAGTTGTATTGTGCTGCTGATTCTATTTTGTTTCATACTTTTCAAAGGCTAAATAAAGCTCAATAACTTAGCCAAAGCAGTTTGTGCAGATGTTTTAATTCTCTGTTTAATATTCTTATGAAAATCCAGAAAGGCAAGGTGCCCAGAACACATCTTCACTATTTTTTTTTTTTTTTTTTTTCAGAACTGGGGATTGAACTCAGCCCCTTGTGCTTGTTAAGCAAGTGTTTATTCTACTGAGCTATCTCCCCAAGCCCCCTGGGCTTAGCTCTTGATTTCAGACTGTGTGATGTGGGCATTCCAATGCTAAAAGTACTATGGGAGATCTTCCCCTGCCTATTTTCATTTCCACATTTCTTAAAGTATAATGACAGGAATAATTTGGTTAATGACTCAATATCTCTTTTATTTTCATTGTATGTATTAAATGTATATACGGATCTATATGTTCCTTTAATCCTTTCCAGTTTCAAATGTATGATTCCATAGGAGTTTTCATTTGGTACCTGAGCACTTGTGAAAACAAAGTCTCTTCATGTGTATACTTTTCATATACTAAAAATCATATGTATGGAGTCACAAATGCATTTCTATTGTTCTTGAAGAGTCTCTAAATGTTGAAGGATGTCAAAGTGGGCATTATCAAAAGTGGACACTATCAAATGCTCACTTTTACATTTGCATTCATATACATTGTTTCAATGAGGCATTTTTATAGAATAAAAATATATTGCAGCTGCTTTTGAAATTCTGGTTCCACACCAAATTCGATAGTTACGTATTCCATTCTTCTGTGCATTTTGGCTTAGTGAGGCTTAGCCACCATTGGGCTTCTGCACTAAAGGGAGATAGAGTTCCAGCTAGCTTTTCATTGTCATAATATTCCAACTGCCATCCTTGGTGCAAGGAAATCATGGAGGCAGTATGTTATGTACATTCACTGGAAATGCAGTGGTAGCATTTCTACTAAGTTTAGTAAAAGGAATCTGGGTAACATCCTGGAGCAAAACTAGGCTTTCATTGGTCAAATAGCTCCATTGCCAAAAACATGAGTTGCTTTCATAGTATCCCATATATAGCTATGCCAACGTTTAAGTCCTTGGGTTAGTGAAACAAATGAATTTATTGAGGGAGTGCATTTGAACTATGATGTTCATTTGGGTTTGATATAGAGCCTAGCCATCTTGGAAGGTTTGGAAAATCTTTCACCCCAAAGTAACTGGATCTGAGTTTTGTAAAGCAGATTTTGTATAGGACAAAGGCAGTGTGTTCATTTATAGTGAGACAAGTAATTACCTTATGCTCTGGGTTCTTTATGTGAAAATGACCTGCTTATGCCCTCAGCACAAGAAGCCCAACCAGAGCCAGTAGCTTGCTTGCTGTGTAGACACCGAGCTCCAGTAAGATAATCTTGTGCATACATATTGGATATCATTGGGCCAAGATCACCCATTGTGTCCAAAAGAATTGGAATTCTCTTTGGGACGGTCTCTTAAGAGGGCATGACAGAATTTACTTGATATCCATAAAAAACAACTTCAACAGACTTTCTATAGGATCTTACCTAGTTCATCTGACTTACCTGTAAGTTTTTCAAAATTCAATTCTACCTTGTCCATCTAAAACTTTGTTTTTTCTGAGGCGGAAGGAAATAAAAAACAATAATAATAATGAAAGCAGTGGTATTGTTCTTTGCATTGTAATTCTTGGTAGCTTGCATTTCAGATCTGTAGAACTAGGCTAGGCATGAGGCAGGAGCTGCAGATAGAGGTGGGGCATGGAAAGGAGGACAAGAGAGGTGTTTAGCTTTCATTTGCAAGTGTGATACCCGCTGCTTTGTTTATGGATCTTATGCTATTCATACAGTCTTTGCAATATTAATTTTTAATTTATGATGCTCATTAGGAGACACTTAAAACAGAACAATTATCATTTATCTTGATATATTATTTACTAGGACTGACCGTCATGGTTAGGGGCCCATGATTAGTGAAAGGGGTATCTAGAAAAGCTTCTAAAATGTGATGGGATAAAAGGATTGGAGTTTAAGAAATAGTTGTCAGAACCTAAGGCCCAAAGTTCTGATGATGAAGGGAAAACCACACAATCCCTAATCAAGACTCAGGAGGCCCCTCCCAGATAAGCCTGGAGGAGGACTTAATGAACCTGCAGGATCATATTAATGAGACTCTCTGTTAGGCCACCAGCTCATCAATTATTCATCCAGCTGCATTCCTGATACTTTGCTATCTTCCTCCTCCTTTTGCGTTGGTGTGATTACTTTTTTTAACCCTCCATTTCCTCACCTAGAGGGTAAACAAAGCCTTCTGTTGCATAGTTCACTCTTTTTCTGTACAAACACAATCTCCTCTCAATACCCACTCAAGAGATCAAAGATGATAACAAAAGTCTGCTACAGAAGCAAAACTTGTGAGAGTGGCAGACGATCAAGGCCTCTAACTTTGTGCTTCCCTATGACTCGGGGCTTGTCTTTGTATTGTGCTTTTTGGCATGTGCCTTAATTATATCTACTGTATGTCTATTCCCCAGTTAGATGTGAGCTTCTAGAGAATGACTAGCGAATAACAGATAATAAATAAGCAAATTAAGAGATGGATGGATATGGGTTCTCACACTTGCCTAATATTAAGTTCTACTAATTCATCATCAAAAAGATTACAGAGTGGAGAATTAAGTGTTGCCTATATATTTTAAAAGAAAATGAACAAAATAGGGCTTTGTATTTACAATCTGGGTTATACAGATAAAGATATATCTGCAAGTTAATGTAAAATACCTACATCAACATGGTACTCAGTTCTATGTATGCTTATGTATTTTTTATTTAGAAATTAAAATCAGCTATATCATGAACCAAAATCAACTCTGAAGAACAAATTTGTGACTAAGTGAGAAGTGTTCACTGAGCTTCCTCAGTGATGGCCAATGACTTTATGTGTGAGTGAGCTTTGGAGTGGGACAGAGGCTAAATTTATACTCAGCTTATTAGCTGCTGTTTTCTCAAAGTCAACAAGATAATCAGGGAAGCCAGTTTCCTTGTCTCAAGGAGAGAAATGTGACTGTGTTTCTGACTACAGTCATGACCCCATGTAGATGAAAGAAGGGCAAGAACTAGAAGTATTTTTCATTCATCCTTGGTGTTATGTTTTGTGTCTAGTTGTCCCACCAAAGCCTCGTGCAGTCATGGGCGGGGACTTCTAGAGTTAAAGATTAACTCATGATCCACTGGGATTATGGATTTTAGTACTACTGGGATTATCAGTATGAGTGTTGCTTACAGCCTGAGGTGGATATCCTGAATGTAGCATAAGAAAGACCGAGAGACAGACTTCCTCTCTGTTGTCACTGTTGCTGTTCTGCTGTCATGAACTGCTGCTCTCTGCCATGTGCCAGTCTGCCTTGCAGCCAGTTGAGTATGAACTGAAACTTCCAGTAACTGTGAGCTAAATAAACCTCTCCTGTCTTCATTTTGGGTGTTGGGTATTTGTCCCAGCAATGAGAGAAGAGTAACTGGACGCTTGGCCAGGCTGGATGACAATCTACATGCAAGGCAAATTACCAAGATGAGGCAAAAGTCATGGTTGGTGTGAGGAACCGTCTTGAGATTCTATCCCTTCCTGATATTCTCAACCTGTTACAGCTATTGACATACTAGAAAACAGAGCAAGGACCCAAATTTTCAAAAAGAAAAACAGAAGTCAGAACATGTGGGCTTAATTCCTCAGCTGCTTTGGAACTGATCTATTTTTGCCTGTTAACTTTCATCTAATTTCAGTGCAACTTTGCATGCTAAATATGGAATCATTCTTCTGGGCCTTGGAGGATTTTAATTTTGACAGTTTGTATAAACCTTGGGCCCTCAGTCCAGCTTTGGCCTTCCTGCCAGGAGCAACAGGATACTGCTCTCAGAGGTCCAGCCTCTCTAGGTTCCTTCTGCATTATCTGCTGTCCCTGACCTCTTCATCAAAACAGGATGTGTCCTTCTGAAAACACAACTTTAGGTTAGGAATTAGCAATTTTACATAGAGACCATCTTGAGATTATTTAGTTTGGCCTTTCCCTTTTACAAATGAATAAAGTCCAAAGAAATCAAATGGACACCTAGACTCTCACAGCTTGTTTGTGGCAATAATTAGGCATTTTGCCCCTAATTGGGTGTCCTATTATCATTATGCACATATTTGCAAGGCATGATTTTCACATAAAAGCATGATATTTTTGTATTTGGACTATGTCCAAAGTTTTACTAGATTTTTAAAATAATCTTTATTTTATAAATATTGATGGCCATTTATTGAGATTACTGTCCTTAGTTAGGTACTTAATCTTGGGTTTAAACATATAGCCTTCTGTCCTAGAAGTTTATACTCTTAAGTCACCATAATGTCAGTAATTTTTGCCTTTCATGTTTTTATTTTCTTTAAGTTTCCAAACCAAAAATGCAAATCTTGAAGAGCTCAACCCTAATATTAGAGTTTTTACCCTTTCAGTGAGAGGGATGCAAAAAAAAAAAAAAAAAAAAAAAATTAATCAATAACATATCTATGTTGTGGACTTCCAATTTGTTTGATTCTGTATTAAAAATAACCTTATAAAATTTGGTTCCGGGGGATGGGGATATAGTTCAGTGGCATAAGTGTCTGCCTAGCAAGCCCAAGTTTCTGAGTTCAAACCCCGAGACCACAAAAACAAACAAACAAAATTTTGGGGCCCAGCAGGATGGCTCAGTGGTCTAAAGCGCCTGCTTAGGAAAGCTTAGGTGGCTGCAAGGACCGCGGTTCAATCCCCTGCACCACATGCTGTGCCAGCCCTGCCCGCAGAGCAGGCTGAGCCTGCCATATAAATAAATAAATAAATAAATAAATAAATAAATAAATAAATAAATAAATAAAACAAAAGCTCTGAAACAAGAAAAAAAATTGGTTCCAATCTTGTAAAAAATACAAAGGTGAAAAACTAATGCAATCTCTCTTGGATTTAAAAATTCATCAGCAGGAGTCTAACCAGGACAGAGACAGAAAAAGGAGGTAGGAGAAGTCATTTTCTCTCCACTCTAGTTCCTTCAACGAAATTGACAATACGTTTTAGAGGCCTGTTAAAAAATAGATATCGTCTAGATAGAGTGACCCAATTCACTGATTTTTAGGATATGACACTTAAGGCCTTATAAAAGAGATAAGGCCTTCCAACATATCTTAGTATACAGCAAGATGAGGTTGATTCTACTTGATTTTTCTTTTTTTAATGTTTTCTGTAGATGAGCTTTCACAACCAAAACTGAAAGGAGTGTATATTCACAGTGTGGGGTTTATGTGTGTATATTTGTGTCTGTTCTGTTACATATATGTAAACAGTCAAATATACACATTAACTTAAATTTTGGAATAACAGCAATTTTTTTTTTCTATAAGGGATCTTAAAGTCTGATGAGATCACTTTCCAGTGTCTTCGGAAACTGGAAATTTCGGTGTCTTCACCATCTCCATTTTAAAAATAGATTCTCATATTTCCTTGCATACTTTTCTTAAAATTAATTTTATCTTGGCTATATCGTTATCAAGAGCATCAAGTATTTCTTCAAATAAAATATACAAGTAAGGCAAGAATACAAGAGGAAAAGAAAAGAAAGAAAGAAAGCGAGAAGGAAATATAGGAAACTTTTCCTTGAAATCAAATAGAGGTCATGAAATAATCTACATCTGAAAACTCAGTACCTGGAAGATGAGACAGGATGTGTATTGGAGCCTGTGACCAGAACCACTACAAAAGAAACGATACCTATATTACAGATCTGTCCCTGGATAATCTATAAATGTTTTCACCACCAGTGGCCAATTCTGTAAAAGTGATTATATGGAAATTCATTAAATATGGAAATACTTTACTTGGCTCTATGAATATTCTATAGCATGAGAAGAATTTTTTTCTGGGCTTTGTTTTCATCTTAAGGCTTGGGAGGAATTAATTTAGAGCATGTGGGAAACATTACTGGTCTATGATGTGAGCCTGGGAGCCAAGGTGAGGAGCTATATAACGTCTAATACCTAATTTACTGAGTACAGTACAGCGTTGCCCCAAAGCGGGCAATTCTGGGTTGATGTGCCTCCAAACGTGAGAGGACTGGGGGTAAGGTTATTACTTCTAGCTTTACTATTCTGTGTTTCAGACTTTGCTTGATAAAGTCTGAAACAAACATGTGAGTGAAGGTAGAGTGTGATCATTAGACTGTACGGGCAAACTTTTGTCCAAAGAAATTTAAAATTTCTGTCAGATGAAAAACCCTGTGCTTGCTTCAGTTACACTTGCTAAGAAATGAAATTTGTCGACTCTTATTTTCAGTCACTCACAGGCGTCATATTTGCAAAGTGCTGTTTGTGATCATTCCCCTCGACACAGGAAAACGTCAGTGCTAAATGTTCACTTAGGTTTGCTCCTCTCAGCCCTGATGTCCTTGTCATTTAAGGAGTCATGCTTTGAGTAGCGGTATTACTCTTTCCTCTTGGTTTTTTTTCCTTACACAATTCAGTTTTCCAGGCAGCTTCTAAAGGGAAAATGAAATCCTGAGATGTACCATAGAAGTGGGCACCATGCTACTGTTAATATTCGCCTCTTCTAATCTGGATAAAGTCGTCTAACTTTTTTGATTTTTTTTTTTTTTTTTTTTTTGCCTAGGAAGAACTTTCTCCTTATTTTTTAAACATATATCTCTTTGTCTGGGAGGTCAGTAATTGACTTTGTCCCTTTTTTCATTTATTGCCCTGTCTCCTGGTTGTAGCATCTTCTCCCCAGAGTCTCAGGTTAGAAGTTTTCCCTTTTGTGAAACCATGACAGGTGCCTAATTGAATGATGAATGTCCCTTTATTACTTCGTAATTGAACTGCCAGGTTTTTGATTGGTTTGTGGAGAAGCTCCCCCCTCATCAGGCACTGCAGGGGGCTCGGCAGTTGGCAGTCTGGTCCTACACTCCATCTGTCTAATCCCATCCAGCCCCTACTTGCTTTTTTGGGGGGTGGTGGAGAGTTAGGGAAAGAGAGGGGGGAAGTCATAATATATGTTAATTCGATGTGGCTCTGACAATGAGAGGATCGTATTGTTCTGTGTATCTTGGGGGTAAATGCTTTAAGACATTTTGTCGTCATGGGTGCCTGGTCTGACAGGCCTACGATGAAGATTAATGGGCCTCACCTGAGTGACAGAACAGGGGATTGTGGGGAAGAGAGGGTCATTCATCATACTCTGACAGATGTCATTCAATCCAACAGCAGCTCTACCGTCACCCAGCTAGCAGTTCCATTTTTCTGCCAGTTAAGCAAGGAGTTTAATAACATCCCCAGAATTAAAACTCATTCTTTGTAGCAGGCCTGACAGCTGAAAATAAGAAAATCAATTCTTCACATGTTATAGCACAGTTAACTGACTAGAGCTTTGACTGTAATTTAGTCTTTGGGTTGCATTTCAAGCAAAGAGATTTTTTTTTTTTTTTTTTTGTAAGATATCATCCATTAAAATTTTCCCATAGTGCTAAGTTTGGTGTTATTGTTGCAGGTGTAGCAAAGATATAGGCGTTCATACCTAACGTCACCTGCCTCCCTGCATTATGAAACATATTCCTGCACTGCCGGGATCTTTCTTACTTCATCCTCATTAACGGCGTTTACTGCTTCTCTCTTCATTAATATTGATCCCTCACCAACTACTAAGAATAATAAGACAGACACTAATTTGAAGCATTTGGTGTCATTAAACTGTTTAGATTTCACATTTTAGGGATCCCAGAAGGTAGAGAAAATAATTCAGGGGTTAAGCAGAGTCAAACTTTGAGTTTTAGGGTTAACCTGATGCTTGATGACATTCTAGAGGGTAAGTATGGTAGACGGCAAATCATGGTTACAGATACTCTTCTTGTTCTCAGAAAGTGGAGTTTGTTTTTCTATCTCCACAAATCTAGGCTTTGGGTGCTTGTTGTTAGTTGTGACCAATAGTTTGTGGCAAAAAGTGGTGCTGCAGCCTTGAAGCCTAAGGCTTAAAATCTCTACCTGCTCTGCTTTTACTTTCTTTTTTCTTTTTTAAGAATTTTTTATTTTATTTATTTTTTTTTTCTTGTTTCAGAACTTTTGTTTGTTTATTTATTTGTTTTTATGGCTAGCTCAGCCTGCTTTGAGGGCAGGGCTGGCGCAGCATGTGGTGCTGGGGATTGAACCATGGTCCCTGTAGCCGCCTTTCCTAAGCAGGCACTTTAGACCACTGAGCCATCCTGCCAGGCTCCTGCTTTTACTTGCAATGGAATCTATACATTATGTAATATGCAATCTGCCTTGCTGCAAGGAGGCCCAACTGGTTACATAGAGGAAAAGAGGCTACATTTGTGATACACACAAGTGCCAAATGCATGAGTTGTACGTTCTGGGATCTTCCAGCCTATTGAAGTTTCGAGCTTAACGGGTCACATAGAAGCTAACTTGGGCATTCTAATCCCAGACAATGCTCTGTGGAACAGAAGAACTTTCTTGCTGAGCATTGCCCAAATTTCTGATCCACAGAATTGTGAACACATATGATAATTGCAGTGCAAAACAATTAAGTTTGGGGGAAGTTTATTATGTAGTAACGGATAGGTAAAACAAAGAGAACAAGATCACCATGGTACAGTACTAGAGGGCGAGTTATATAGGTGTTTTCCTAAAATACTAATGTTGACTCATTTTAGTTTGGGAGGAGAAAAACCTTCAAAAGCTTCCTGGTTTGATACCTTTACTTTCCTCTTTCTTTCTTTCTTTCCTCTTTTCTTTCTTCTTTTTTGTTTTTGTTGTTTGCTATGCTCATAATCCCCTCACCTCATTCCATAACAATTATCTGAGTAGATGACAAAAGTCACTGCTCAGAAATTTTCTTAGTTATAAGAACTTGTATCATTAACTGTAGAGAAATTTCCACTTTACATTCACAATTTTTAGTCCATCTTTCCCATTTTATATAACTGAATTCCAAGGAAGAATATTTAAAAAATAAAGCCAATAATTGCATGATTTAATTCATAATGTAAGGCTGGACATAGTTAATGGGTTGAGAGTTCTACATATTGATGGAATTAACCAGATTATTACTTAGCTTCACTAGGTGGCATATAGACACAGTACATGGAGATAATTTTTTATCTGATTTTTCTAATTTGATTCTGAATAATAATCAGATTAGCTAAAGGCTTTGGTAAATGAATTAAATGGGGCCTCAAAAATGAAAATTATGCTAAATTTGATAGACTCAAAGTTATCCAGTCCTTTTTAAATGCATTTAGTACAAGGTCTACAGGGTCTCACTACACAGTGACTCATTGTGATTCTCTTGTTTTCAGCCTCCCAAGCACTGGGATTATAGGCACACACCACCATGCCCAGTCTTATTCACCAGCTCAGTGAACCCCTATTTCTGTATCTGCCTAAAAGGGTACTTTATTCTGCTGAGCTATCTGGCCAGCCGTAAATTATCCAGTCTCAATGAAAGAGACACCATAGTTCCAACCTTCTGGATTTTTGAGTAATAGTATTAGAAAGAACTAAGACAAAGGTTATATGAAAGATAGCTACATATCTAATAGGAGGTTACATAAAGACACACAGTATAAGGACACTTAACACATGTGATGATTGCTTTGGATTACCCAAATCCATAAATCATGAGTAGTTATGGTAGAAGAACATCTGAAGCTTGGGAAGAAGTGAAGAATTATTTACGACAGAATCTTTTTAAGGAAGGTCTTGAGCCTATTGTTAATGTCAAGGAATGGAACAAAATAGAAAATTATCATGTAATTTTATTACAATAATATACAACAGAATTCTTATAGTTTTAAATAATGTTTTTCTAAATAAACATCTTTAAAATCCAGACTTTGAGTTCTTTATATAACGGCACTGAAACAGCTAAGTATCATTTGCTTAAAACGAAGCTCCTATGAATCAGTACTATTGCTCTATGTTAATCCAACTGTGCATGCTTTGCTTCTCTAAGAGGAGTTGAAGGGAGGAGAGGGGATTGAGAAGAAAAGAGGGATCAAAATATATCATGTGTAGGTATAAATCTTATGATTAATATGACCATTATATGTATATCTAAACTATATCAATAAATTTAATTTATAATGAGAGTTCTTGGTCACCTTAACTTCAAATTATAGTGTAGACTCACATGCCTGTGTATAATTAACTTTCCCTCATCCTCAAACACTTGCACAACAGTGTGATGACTTTATCCGGTCTTTGCATTTGCTCTAGATATTTTTCTGATTCAACTTTATGCCAACTCTGGTATTATAAAGTGGAACTACTCAGACAATTCACCAATGTGATAAACACTGCACCAGAACTTCTGAAGTTCATAATGTTTGGAATTTTAATGCGAATGAAAGCCAAGAATCAATTACCAAAATAAATTATCAACTTATAACCATATTTCAGCACACAGAAGGATCAGCTTATTTTAAGCTATCTAGAAAGAGGCTCTAATACAAATCATACTGTATTAAACAATGGTTTATGTGCTAGAAGAGAGTCTGGTATAAAACTGGTGCTCAAGAAATGATTATAGATAAGCACTCTAATGATCACCTACATCCCACTACTGCAGCTCTTACCAGTTTACATAACATAAAAAAGTATTTACTAACTTCCTGTTCCAGCCCAGCCCAAACCCCACCTCTGGGAGCTGAGCCTGCGCACCCGCCGCGGGTAAGTCCCTGCGCCCCTCTGCCCCGCCTCTGCGTTCCCGCGACTAACTTACTGTTCCAGCCCAGCCCAAACCCCACCGCTGGGAGCTGAGCCCGCTAGGTCAGGATCCTTGGCCTGCCTTCCCTTTCCCCGCCCGCCCCCCTTTTTTTTTTTTTGAACCCCT
>PVJA010052329.1:0-12448 GCA_004027025.1 Myocastor coypus
GAAGAAGAAGAAGAAGAAGAAGAAGAAGAAGAAGAAGAGGAAGAGGAAGAGGAAGAGGAAGAGGAAGAGGAAGAGGAAAAAGAAAAAGAAGAAGAAGAAGAAGAAGAAGAAGAAGAAGAAGAAGAAGAGGAAGAAGAAAAGAAAGAGGGAAGAGGAAGAGATGCAAATTAAAACAACACTGAGATTCCATCTCCAGAAAGAATGTCTATCATTGACAAATCAAGCAATAATAAATGTTGGAGGGGTTGTGGGGAAAAAGAAACCCTTCTTCACTGTTGGTGGGAAGGTAGACTGGCACAACCACCATGGGAATCAGTGTGTGGATTCCTTAAAAAGTTAGGATTAGGGCTCTTACTCAAGCCAATTCTTCTTCTGGGTATCTTCCTGGCAGAATTAAAAACATCATACCACAGTGACATATGTCTACCCACGTTTACAGCGGCGCAGTTTGTAATAGCTAGATCTTGGAAACAACCCAAATGTCCATGTTATGGTTTATGTCTAGTTGTCCCCCCAAAGCCTCATGGAGTCATTGGGCGGGGACTTCTAGAGTTTGAGACTTGATCCATGATCCCTGGGATTATAGGTTTTAGTACTGATGGGATTATGGGTGGAAGTACTTCTGGGATTATGGGTGTAGCCTAGGGTGGGAGCTAAGGCGGAGAGCCTGAATGGAATATAAAGAGAGACAGAGAAATGGACTAGAGCTGTTGCTGCTGCTCTGCTGCCCTGATTGATTAGCTGCCTCTGCCACCATTTTGTTGCTGTTCTGCCGCCATGAACTGGATGCTCCACACCCTGCTGCACTCAGCCTTGGGCCAGCCAAATATGGACTGAAACCTCCACAAACTGTGAGCTAAATAAACCTTTCCTTCATTCATTTTGAGAGTCGGGTATTTGTCCCAGCAACGAGTAAAAAGTAACTAAGACAGTCCATCAACAGAGGAATGGATAAAAAGACATGTTTTTTTTTAATACGATGGAGCACTGCTTAGCCATAACGTAAGAAAAACTTGCAACTTTTAAAGATAAATAGATGCAACTTGAGACCATATTCATAAGTGAAAGAAATTAGGCTCACATGTATAAATATTATATTGTCCCCCTCCTGAGAGGAACTGAAAGAGTAAATAAGGACCAAAATGTACAATAGATACTGTTAAATGGGAAGAAATTATTCAAGAGGAAAGAGGAACTAGGGTGGTAGTATGGAGAAAGGAAGGAAAAAGGAAAAAAAAAAAACCCGCAAGATAGTTATACTACTCGTTTCTCTTAGTTAACTGAAATGAAAGATTTGTGCTAATATTATTCTGAGAATTTTTATACCCATATCTTGTACTCTGAGTAAATATTTTGAAGATGAGAATATGCATTTTATTAACTATGATTTTCTGCTATCACTTTGCTACAAAATTTTGTTCTATTTTTTCCCATAAAATGAAAAATCAAGTGTTTCTGTACACCAATAATGAAGCTGTTAAGAGTAAAATTAAGAAAATAATACCATTCAGAATACCCTCAAAACTGTATTTTGGAATTCATCTAACCAAGGAAATGAAAAGTACGAACAATGAAAATTATACTCTCTTCTCTCTCTCTCTCTCTCTCTCTCTCTCTCTCTCTCTCTCTCTCTCTCTCTCTCTCTCTCTCTGAAATTTAGCACAGGGTCTACAGTGATCCGCCTGTGTTCAGCCTCCCAAGAGGTAGGCTTACAGGCCCAGTCTCAATTATTTTCTCAGCGCTCTCCGGGGGGCGCAGCTGGCACAACACACTGAACAGAACTCCAGCTCCTGCATCTGCCTAAGCAGGAGCTATCTGGCTGGCCTGTCTGTCTCTGTCTCTGTTTCTGCCTCTGTCTCTGTCTCTGTCTCTGTCTCTGTCTCTCTGTCTCTGTCTCTTTCTCTTTCGACCTTCAGAAAGATTTGAGAGCATGTCAGCAATTTGAAACACAACCCGTGTTTCAGAATAGGCAGAACCAAGACTGTGAAAATGGCCCATATTACCAATGTTGGCCAGGCATTTGGCTACACAGTTGCAATCCCAGATCTGGGGAGTCTGAGCAGTGGGGTCGCCATAAGTTCAAGGCCAGTCACACTGTATTATTACTGAAACTAGTTTTATTTTCTTTTTTCCTAGGATCTCACTATGGATATTTAGTTAAGTTGTTATGATTTGATTTAATGTAACACCGGATTTATTTCTTTCATTGCTTACCATTTCTAGCAATTACTTTTCTCTTCTTAAATTTCATTTTTGTTTTGTAAAAATATGAACTGTCGCTTTGGTTTCCAATTCAAATCTCTCAAATAAGGCATAAAGACGTAGAGCTTGAATACTTTGTATCTCAACCTGTTTTCCTTTTTCTCTGTGAGCTGCCCTGTCCTTTTCTTTATTGCTTATCTTTCCACTTATAAAACAAATGGTAAGGATGTAACTCAATGATGGAATGTGTGCTTGGCATGCATAGGGCCATAAGTTCAACCCCCCAGCACCATCAAAATAATAACTAAAATGAGAAAGATGATAAAAAGAATGAAAACATGTACAGCAAACATGTACAAGAAAGAAAGGGAGTAAAGAGATGGGTGGCAGGCAGGAGCGAAAAGGACAAGAAGTGGGAGAGAGGAATTAAGAGCTACACACACTTAGCACATCCCCACAAGGAATGTAGGTGTTATATGCCACACGTACACACTAATAAAAAACTGACAAATTTTTAAGACATTAAATAAAATATAGGTGAAGATAAAATTTTGGTGTGTGAAAAAAAGATAAAATTGAGATGTGTTTTTAAAAGTGTATGTACCATATATGTATGTACATGCATATCCTTCCCCTTTATCACATAAATAATGAAAATCAATTACGTAGCCATATAAATTTATCACCTAAACTATGGAAATTTGTCATAAATGGCATATTATGCTACATAGTTTATGTGATGCAGTTTATACTTTATTTTATTGAGGATAAGAGCAGAATTTATTTATTGGGGAAAAGAAAGCTTCTGTCTTAAGAGGACAGAAGGGGACCCAATGCTATACAGTTTATGTTTCTTCACTTGGTTATTCTCTTATCTTATACATCAAAAATTGATAGAGGAAAAGGACATGGGTAAAGGGGAAGGGAAAATAAGAAGTATTAGTTATAGATTACAATGTGTATTAATACAAGATAAAATATGTAGCCCAGAAATGACTACACAGGCATGTAGAAATATTCTATTTCAACCGAATACTTTCCATTTTGTGAATGTTTCAGTAAGTTATTTAGCTGGGATGGACATCCCAATGGCTGTCAATTTTATGTTAAGGCTATAGGAATACATGAATGATATGCTAATTTATTCAGCCTGGTCAGTAGGATCTGCTGTTTGACATTCTGAATATTTCCAATATTCTAGGTGATAGTGGAATATTGGATAATGTGGAAAACACATTAATTTATAATGTTGCATTTTTCTTATTATAGATGAGTTGAGAATCCTTTTATTTGTTTAAAGGCCATTTGGATTTTGTGTTCTTTGACTTGTCTGTTTCTCTAGTCCAAGATTCTATCAGTCTCTTGGTCTTTTCCTTCCTTAATTTTGAAGCTGTTTATATATTAATACAATAGCCATTTGTCTATAGTATTTTTCTCAGTTTGTTATGCTTTACTTAGGATAGTTTTTGCCATGTGAAGTTCTAAATGTAATTGTATTTCTCTCATTGCTTTTGTCTTTCTTTATCAGGAGACTCCTGATTATTCTTGCTTTTATATTATTTTAAATAACAATGCCATTCTTTTTATAATTTATAAAGTTATAAATGTTATCACTATCCTTACCTCTGGGCATCATCAGTAGCCCTGATGACCCAGCCAATTCCAGTCCCAATACCTAGATGGTTCCCAGAGAAGGACTAAGCATGTGGGGAGAGGTACCAATGCAGTGCACAGTTGGGAAATGAGCATTTGGCCAAAGCAATCAGATCATCCAAACAGGCTGAGATGCCAGTACTTGTCACTGAAGTTCAAGTGTAACTTTTCTCTTATCTATAAAATAGTTTCACACTGGAAAATTTAGGTTGATTATGAAAAATAAAGATTATGTTTTCTTTACATATCAATAAAAAAGTGAAAATACATTTCTGATGCTATTCCTCTTTTACTATTTTTAATAGCATAGCCATTCTCTTCATCATCAAGACAGGAAACATGAAGGATATCTTCTTATCTTCTCCTCATCTCCTCTTCCCATCAGGGATTAAGGCCCATGGGTTCTACCTCTACAGTGCGTCCACCAGGAGACATATGCAAGTATGTTTACAGCACTTTTGGTCATTCAGACAACCCTCATGTCTATCAGCAAACAAATTGAATTAGTTGGAATGCCTTCTTTCAATGAAATGCTACACAATAATGTAAAAACTATGCATAGAAAATCAGAAAAAGTTTATGGGGACATCCCATGGATTTTAAGACAAGGAAAACCAACTTCTCATGGTAAAGTCACTGTACTGGTCATGGGAGGAGGCTATAGTATGGGAATCAAAACCTGGATGTTGAAAAGGTTTCACATCTTCCTCCTGGTTGTGGCTTTATCAGTGTGTAGTTACGTAAGGTTCATTGAATCCTACTTTTAAGATTTGTATAATATTCTCAATGTGTGTTATAGTTACACAAGAATAATGATTTTGGAAAACACAGATAATGTTCCTGCCCTGAATCCCCAAATAAGAGAGAATTTCTTTAAAATCTTGTCCTCAAATATCTGGCACAGGGTTGTTACACTAGCCATGAGGCACTATGCATGGGTGCCCCTTGGAGCCCAAGGAGATCCACAACTCTCAGCCTTTTTTGTATCCCATCCCACAAAAGTGAGGAAAATCGGTCCTTTTAATGGGTCAGGAATCTGACAAGGTGAAACTGGAATTCCCAGGCAGAGAGAAACAGAAATTCTCAGGCAAGCTGATAGCTGGCTTCACAAGCAAATTTCCTTCAAGGTGGAGAACCACCACCTTATTCACTGGTTTATTCTTTGAGCCTTTTGTACTGTGCCTTTCATGAACAGTATAGAAAATCAGAGCAAAAAGACATGTGGGTAAGTGGATGGATCAGTAGATGAATAATAAAACCCCATGTTCCCAGCAAAGTCAAGTTTAATGCATGTTTTCTTTGGGGCAAGTCATTCTTAGTGTTTCAGGATTAGAACAAGCCTCTCCTATGCCCTCCCCTCCAATTCCATTGTATCTTTGGTGAAATCTGTACATATATATATATATATATATATATATATATATATATATATATATGAGTAAATGGTGTGTTTCCTTGGTAAAATACATTCCTGTTCCCATGTTTGTATACTGGTGTTACTGGTGATGTTTTCCAGTAACAAGAGCTGGCTTCTATTTTCACATTTTTTTTCCCTTAGGGGTGGGCAAGAAGAACAATTCAAGTTAGTTTAAACTACACAGAGTATGGTGTATAGATAGGTATTGGGATTTCTCATCAAAGTCTTAATGTACTGATCAAATTTCCAAACATTTAAACCTAAGTGGGACACTCTCTTGAGAATCAGCTGCCATAAGGCTGGGAAGTGTGCGTGGAGGATTTGCTGTCATACCTGGACTGGGAGAGGCTTAGCCTGGAATCTAATGAATGATTCAGCCCAAAGCTGCTGCACTGGGTCTCTATAGCCTGTCAAACTGCAATCCTGTTATTAGACCACAGGATGAGGAAGGAAGGTCCTTGAGACCCTTTTCTTGCATCTAGAATGAACTTGCTGTTTGTCCCTGTCCCTATCTTTTATCATTCACAACACTGAACCCCTGCTGTCTGTTGGCTTGGAACATCAGTTTCTCAACCTCAGCACTGTTGACATCTGAGTCCCAGTGAGGCTGGATGCTTCTCTGCTGTGGGGCTCTGCGGAGTGCCATCAATGTTTGGTAACATTCCTGACCTGGCATTGGA
Source organism: Myocastor coypus (assembly GCA_004027025.1). NCBI lineage: Eukaryota > Metazoa > Chordata > Mammalia > Rodentia > Myocastoridae > Myocastor > Myocastor coypus. The sequence goes on from PVJA010052329.1 coordinate 5,953, forward strand.
CACAGAAAATACACTTTTCCTCCCAGCTGAGACAACCAAAATGTTCCAGACACTGTCAAATGATCTCTAGCTGAGAAGCAGGTGGCCAGACTGATGAGACACGAGCACAAACACCCCAACTCCAGGAACCCAGTTCCCACTCTGCTCCATACACTCCGCTCACTCCCCTGCTGATAGCTATGTGGGAAGGGGAGTAAAACATGAACTCCACAGTTCCCTTATAGCAGAGGATGGTGTGGAGGCAGGCACCGTGGCATATTAGAAGAGAAGGTAACAAAATGTAAATCTTATATAGTGATTTGTAGGCAATGTCATAGACAGACCACAGAGCACTCATACAACTGCAAAATGGCTGAGATCAAGGATTCTGTCCAATACAACTTTGAAGCTAAATTAATAGCTATCGCATCTCCTCTTGCAGTCTGATGTGGTCATGAGGAATCCTGAGAGTCCCTTCATTTTTCTGTACTCAGTTCTTGGGAGTCACCACACACCAACAATGATCACTGCAGCCACATCCAGCAGCCATACCTAGGCTGGAAGGGCACTTTCTGTGTAGCTACTACGCACGGACGGCAGTGGTTTGTTCTGCCAGAATGGCAGTGTGGTGGCCATGGGTCCCAAATGACACCAAGACCTTTCTGCTTTATGTAAAGCAGGCTGCCTATCTCCTTAGCTACAGAGGCAGCCACAGGACCTGGGCTGAGCCCATCCTAACCCCTAACCTCTGGCTACAGTGAACAGCAGCCCAGAATCTTCTTCCTCCTTTTTCAAAGCTGAGAGAACCTAAGTTGTATGATGATATGTACCGTGGAAAACAAAAACTAAGGCCAAGAAAACTTTCATGTCTGAACTACATTCAAATGATAGCCGTTCAGATAAAACAAAGTGCTCAGACAATTCTCAGCAATGACAAAACAAAACAAAACAAAACAAGACTTTGCACTGTCCTATTATGGTTGCTGATGTTGTTGTTGTTATTATTATTGCTTTTTAATTTTCCTTCCCACAAGGCACACTTGCTCTGACCTTTAGGGAAACCATGAATGTAATTTAAGATGCATCCCAAAACATACTCCAACTTTCACTGTTAAAACGTGATGGTGACTTTAGTTCCTTCTGGATCATAGCTCAAGAGAGAAAACCACTCACCATGTGCATAAGGTGATTGTTCTCTAAGATGGAAAGCTACATAAGACAACATGAAAAATGTAGACAGTCAAGAGGGCAAATGAAAGGAAAAAGCGAAGAGCATGGAGATACAGAGGCAGATGAGAGAAATCTCATCAAAATGAAGACCAAAGGGCTGGCCAGATAGCTCAGAGGATTGAAGTGCCTGCTTAGGCAGACACAGGGACTGGGGTTTGATCTCCAGCATGCCATGCTGGCCCCATCCTTGGACTCCAGCTGAGACTGGCGTGGTGGCACGTGTCTGTAATTCCAGTGCTTGGGAGGCTGAAAACACAAGGATCACTACAAGTCTGATCTGTGCAGTGAGACCCTGTAGATCCTGTCCTAAGCACATTAAATAATGATGATGATGATGATAATAATAATGAAGACCAAGATTTCTGGTACAAATTGCATTTATCTTCCCTAAATTCACTAAATTCCTATTTAAACCTTTTTTATGTCAAAGTTCACAACTTTCTGTAATTTTGCATGAGATTCATATGTTATGTAGAAAAAGTCAAGGAACAAGAATTTGAAAGAAAAAAATTACGATGTTCCATTGTTATAGACATTCAAAAATAGAGCACTGGGCATTTAACGGTTAAGGGTTTTAAAATGCTGCAATCTTGTTTCCAAGATAAATGTAATTATGATGTACTGTAAACATATACTGACAAAAAGCTTTTGAAATTACACAGATTTATTTAGTTATTTAGCTTAAAGGCTTTATGTCCTAGGATGGCCACTATTAAAACACAACATACAACACAACAGAATACAACATGACAATCTCAGAAAAGTTGTTGGTAGGGAAGGGGCTAAATGGCTGTCGTGTACAGTTGAAAGAGAGGGTCCACTTATTATGGAAAACAGTATGGAATATCCTTAGATTTGGCATATAAGATGCAGCAATTTCCTTCTCAGTACAGAAAAGAATCAATAGCAGAGACTCAAAGTGACATTTATGTAGCCATATTCAGATCAACATTATTCAGAACAGCCAACAGGTGGCCATAACTCACAATCCCAGTGATGGATAACAACACACAAAAATGTGACCATACCTACAACAGAATAGTATTCAACCTTAAAAAGAAAGGAAATCTAGATCCGTGCTACAGAATGGCTGGATCTTGAGGACATAAGCCAGCCACAGAAACAAAAGCAATGCAAGATTCTGCTTATCTGAGTGAGGTACCAGGAGGATTCAACTTCATAGACTGAGAAAGTGGAAGATGTTCTCCAGGCCTAGGCAAAGAGAGGATCAGAAACCATTGTTGAATGAGGATAGAGGTTCTGTTTTGCAACATGGATAATGTTCTAGAAGTGGGTGGTGGTGGTTGCCAACAATATGGACATCAATAGCAATATGGATATATTTGAGGGGCCCAGAGCTGAGGGGCCAACCAATGAGCTGAAGCCTCCAAGACTGGGCTAAAATAAACTTTTCTGATGAGTTGATGCTCCCAGGTATTTTGTTAAAGTGACAGAAGACTGACAAACTCTCTTAGTTCACCAGAAGATTCTGATGACCCTCTAGCCTGAAAACCACTGCATCTGGGTAACAGAAGTGGAACAGTTAGAAGGGTCATGTTTTGAGATACTGGATACGATTTGAAGGTAGAGAGAATGTGACTTGGTGGCAGACTGGCTGCAGCTGAGCAACTGGAGAATCAACATAGATAAGTTGAACAGGCACTTGATGAATGTATGAATGCTCTGCTCTTCTACTTTCTTTACTCTCAAGTAAGATAAAAAGGGCATCTTTTCTGAAAGCATCGGGCTGGAGCAGAGGAATGTGCTAGGATGGTTGCATGTAAACTTTAGAAACCTAGCACTGTCAGGTCTTACTCAAATGTGTGCTTACAGCACAGACAACGGAACGGCAGGTGTGTGGTGGAATCGTGAATCTGCCTCCCAACACACAAAATGCACACCCACAACACTGAGAACTCTGAACGCGCCCCTGCTTTGCTTTCGTGCTGCCAGCTGAAGTGTCGTGGTCCGTGGCCTAACATCGGACTTCTGGCTTCCAAACTGGGTCAGTCCTGGGTCCTGCAGAAAGGCCAGTCACCCGAGCCCGACACCACTTCCAAACGCCGCGTCTCCAGGCATGATCCGACACAGCCCGGGCTGAAAAGCTCCCCGAGAGGCTTGTATATCTGACGAACAGAAGTTACTCATCCAGGCCAATCAGCCAGGAAGGGGCAAAAGCAGGGGTTCTGGCTCTGGCACTCATCCTCCTTTTCGCCCCCAGCCACCACCCCTGACAGCGCACAGCCCGGTCCCGGCCTTGGCACCCTATGTAGGCTCCTGCCGTGGGACTGTGAGCGACCTGGGGTTTTGACCCGGCCTCGAGCTTCCACGGGTCTCCAGTGCCTGACGTTGCGCGGCGGGTGCGGAACCTGCACACCCGGGCACGGAAGGTGGGTGGAGCCGGCGGGCGACCCTGGGCTGAGCAGTGGGTCCTGGGGGACCTGGTGGCAGTGCGCGCTCTCACCACCCGGGGGCGCCAGAGCCCGCGGCACCTGCGGGCAGAGGGAGAGGCTGTTTGTAGCGCGGCTACGCGAGTGGCGCCCTCCGAGGGATCCTTCACTCCAGAGGCCGGGAGGTACCGGAGGGCGGTGGGGAGCTGCAGCCCCGACACCGCCAACCCGCGACGCTTGGCGCGGACCTCTGAGGAAGAGCCCAGGAGCGGCGCGGAGAGGCGGGCGGCGGTGGGGTCCGCAGGAGCCCCTGTCAGCCTCTGCGCCCTGTGTGGCGTCAGGATCCGCCCCGGGCCTGCGGGCCGGCAGCGGGTGGGTCAGTTTCGGGCTGCGGAAAGGCAGAAGCTTAGGCTTCTTCGCCTAGCGCCTCAGTTTTCAACCCTTTCTCACCGGCCCGGCTTCCAGCCTTGGGGGCGACCTCACGCCTCAGCTGCCTCAAACCACAGAGGGTGCCTGACTTGCGGGGGACCAACCTGTTCTCTGTGTTTCTTCCTAATCTAATTCTTCCTGTGTGATCTTCCTAATCAAGAAACTTAGTTACATGGATACCTCTGTAGGATTCAGTTTTTCTAACTTTGTTCAAAATGTTGTAGAAAAAAATCAGAAAAGCATATTTTGATCCAGTTCACACAAATGAATTACTAAACTAATCCATCTGGTTAAGATGGGCTGGTCCCAACTTTCAAGGCTGCTGTGGACCTGCTCCTGTCGTGCACAGCAGGCGACAGCGATCAGCTGGGAGTGTACAGATTAAGGTGCCTCTTGTGCTGGTCAGATGTCAGAACCGTCAGAGCTGTGCGTTCCCTACTAGAGAGCTTTTCCAGGCCCACGTCTATTTGTTCCTCAATACACTGGTTCACAGACATCCAGCCAGCTCTGAATCACTGAGCCGCGCTACTCCCCTTTGTCACTTAGAGATCATGAAGTAATCTCGGCATTCCCCTTTTCTCAACATCCATGCCAAGATGTTCTCTGATCTAACAGTCTGGATGGTAACAACTCTAGTGAAGGACAGAAGCTCAGATAGGCACTGGATAACCATTTCACTGTGTGCGCATATGTATATTGCACACACACACACCCTTTTGTGCAAAAGAAAGTAAACCAAAGCTGTGTGATGACTGATTAGGAAAATGGATACTAAGTGTTCTTAAAATGAAGCATCTTTGGGCTGAAGAGATAGCTCCACCCTCTAAGTGTCAGCCTGGCTAGCACAAGGACATGGGCTGCATCCCACGTACTGCATGCTGTGTGGGTCCTGCGTGGTGGTGCATGCCTATAATCCCAGCGCGCCGCGGAGGCTGAGACAGGAGGGTCAATCATGATGAGTCGGAGCTGTGTAGTGAGATCCTGTACCAAATAAATAAATAAAAGATTTTTAAAAGTTTAAAGAAATAATCAGGACTGAGTGGATCAGCTGAAAGTATATCTCTGCATGAATGATGTGGCCTGTAGGGCTCAGGGGACGTGGTGAAGGTCCTATGTCACCCATGAGAATGAAGGCCAGGCAGGAAGTAGACATTGCTGTCTGGTCAGGTTCACCATGAGAAGTTCCAGATTGTCATGGGGGCAGAGGTCATAAGTTATTTGCTATTATTGTAATTTTTCCCTTTATATAGAACTTAGGTCCTGAGTTTATCCCTAGCACAAGTCTTAAAAATAGAGAGCATAAAGTAATCCTTTATACAGATCTTCAACCATGAGAAGAATCTACAGATTTCAAAATTTGCAGGCTTCTTCCCCTTTCTATCCCTCTCCTGCTGTTTTCAAGAGAGCAGGCTAATAAGTCAGGAGTTAGGACCCAGGGGTGTGTCTTACACCCGTGGCACCTGACAACTGGCTGGATTTCACTCAAGTGCACTCAGAGAAGTGAGGAGCTGAGCGAGGCTGTGTGGGCTCCCCTCTCCCTGCCCCTGCCTGGGTGGGGGCTGACTATCTGGGCTCATTTAGGCTCCAGACCACGGAGCTCTCTGTTGGTTAAAAAGGAAGACACTCTGCAGCAGACATCATGATGCAGACTGACTTTGTGCTGGCACTTTTTCTCCTCCTCACCACTCCTGCAGGTAAGGCAAGTCAAACTCAATTGAACTGGAGGTGCAGAATTATTTAAGCAAAGAAGGCAGAGCTAGACTGAGCATCATGTTGGAACTGCAAAAAGTCAAACGCAGGAATATTCGTATAACCTTTCAAATGGGCCTCAGATGGCTACTTCTGTGAAATCTGTGTATTGCTAAAGAAATCACATCTGTGAATTCTGTAAGGTTTATGTTTTGGCCATTTGTTATATCTTATTCTTTTTTAATTGTTATGAGCTTGATAGGAAGAAATAAAAGCAGAGGAAATGTAACTGAGTGCACTGATTTTTATTCAGAAGATTGTCCAAATATTGGACATAGAAATTGACTATATTAACTCTTTTATAGTACATTTGCTAATAATTACTATGTTCGTGTATAAATACTTAATTTTGCCCGATATATTCTATAGACCTATATAAATATTCAAGAAATGTGCGTCACAATTAAAAATATATCAGATATATATGAGTATGCATGTGTTGTATGACTGCTCCCCAACTGGAAATAGTGGAATTATTGATAAGGACAACCAAAGTGAGAGAGAAGGCAGAAAGGGATGGAAAAATGAGAAAGACAGAGGCTAGAGATAGAAATATAAAAGGAAGAGAAAAAAAGTTAAGGAAAAGTTTAGGACACCATGATTATCTGCACCTGCTAGAATGAAGTCATTTATAAATATCAGTAGCTTCTTCTCTGCAAAGTCTTAAATATAGTCTGCCAACCAGAAAATAAGAATCAACATTTGTATGCTTTAGTGTG
>PVJA010052330.1:0-12445 GCA_004027025.1 Myocastor coypus
TTTTTTTTTTTTTTTTTTTTTTTTTTTTGTCTTTTTTTGAGACAGGGTCTCACTGTGCAGCTCAGGCTGGCTTTGAGCTCACTTTTGTAGCCCAGGCTGGTCTCGAACTCACAACGATCCTCCTGCCTCAGCCTCCCAAGTGCTGGGATTACAGGCGTGAGCCACCACGCCCGGCTAATGCTCTAGGTTTTTAAGTCAGCTCAGAATGAGCTCTGTTCAAGGCCCAAGATGTTGGTAGTTTGGCAAGTCTGGCCTTGCCCTCCAGAGCCACCAGGTGAACCCACCTTGTGAGTGTGAGCCTAGTGTGTCTGTGTGTGTGTGTGTGTGCGCACACATGTATGTCTTAGTGGAGGTCAATAGGTTGCAAATGAGTGTTCTACCAGGGCCTACTTAAATAGTGTCTGCTGCGGGGCAAGTGGGCTTTATCAATGCATTCTAAGTGGTCCTCATGCTAACAGGATTTGTCAAGACACTGGCTGCTGGAAGCTGTAGACACAGAAGACATGACACACACCTGGGAGTGTCCCTCTTAGGACTTGGCACAGTGTTTTCTTCTACAAGACAAATGGGAAAGTTGTGTGGGAACCCATTCTCCATTCTAACCCCTTTCCCGGCACCATGGACACAAACAGGAGGGAAGACCATCAGGCTAGGAAGCCTCATCAGTAGTTTAAGGTTCAGGAGTCACTGACGTGTAGGTCAGTCACACACAGCCATACTCATACCACACAGTCTGCTGGTCGCTGCCCGGCTCCGGGGATGCTGGGGTGCTCTTCAAGCTGCCTCCACGGCTGAAATCCTCAGGGCCCTGGCTAGCATGGGGAGCCAAGTCAGGCAACCTACCAGGGCCTACTTTGGCCAGGAGCCCCTCGGTGTGACTTGGCCCCTGGTTCTTGTCTCCCTCAGAGAGCCCTGCCCGGACAGGGGCAATGGTGGCCACCTCCCCACAGTGTGGAGGCATTTTGGGCTTGGTCCTGGAGGCCGCAGCTGCAACAGGGGAGAAGTGCTGGGAATTGCTGCTGCTGCCACTGCCACCTGAGGTGGTGGCAATGGCTGGGACTGTCATGGACTGCTGCAGGGGTGCCAGCCTCTCTTCCTTTGGGGGTGCCAGTGAGAAGCGCCTGGTGTCCGGTGGCCGGCTGCGGGGCCCTGGGCCTTGGCAGGGGCCATCAGCCTTGCTTGCCATGGCAGTCCGCTCCCGTGCCAGGCTGTAGGAGCCGGGAGGCACAGGGCTCTGCAGGCCGTGGCTACCTGTCTCTCTGCCCCCAGAGGCCTCAGGAACCCCCAGCTTCTGAGGGGATTCTTGGCTGCAGGCCTCTGGCCCACTGGCCCGAAGTAGGTCGGCAGAGGCCAGGCTGTAGGCGCGGCTCAGGGATGCGCTGCGGCTGGCAGGGGCGTGGGAAGCAGGGGACACTGTGGCTTGTCGGGGTCTGCCCAAAGACAGGCTCTGGGGAGGTTGGACCTGTCTTGGGGAGGCTGCTGCAGGGACCTCTGCCTCAGCCGGTCTGAAGTTCGGCTTCACATAATGCCCAGGCTTCAACTGTCTCCCCTCGGAGGTGCTGATGGCCATCTTGATGGTAGGAGCCACGAAACTTGTGGGCATTTTTGCACCTTCTTTCTTGGCAGGAGGTCCTGGTGGGCCTCCGATGGCTGGGGGATCACTGGCCTTTCGGAAGTAGTCACTTAGCAGGTCATCCCGACAGCAGGGAGTGTCCTACAGTGGAGACAGAAGAACAGAGTGGGAAGTGCAGGCCTGCAGGTCATGGGAGCCTCCTTCCACCGAGTACACAGGGTCTCCACAGCCAGGACTGCCCGCCCCTGCCCAGGTCTCCAGCACAAGGCTCCGAAGGTGAGGGGAAAGAATCCCGGGAGCCACCCAGGCAGCCTGCTAACTTTACAAATAAGGAAGTGGGCCCAGAAAGGAAAGGGTATGACCACATTGTCTCAATCTGTTTCCCTTTTTTCCACCAGGCAGAGCAGCAGCTACAAATCTATTGCTGGGACCAGGACTCCCGCTGGCCCAGGAACATCACAATGACAGGGACAGACATGTGCCTAGCAAGCCAGAATCCTCACAGCCACCCCAACTTTTTTCATGCTCTGAGAAAGAGAAGAGGCAGGTAAAGGGGGAGGGGTGTGGCTGGGAGCTCCCGGGACAGAGGGCTCAGCATCAGGGACAGCGAGGAGGCTGAACGGTAAGGAGGCACCAGGACAGCACGCTGCCTCGGCTCTGCTTCCTGGGGCCAAGGAGCAGTGTCGTTTGTCCCCAGCCTAGAAGCCTAGGTCTCTTGACTCTGCTCAGCCCCACCCTGCACAAGCAGAGGTGAGGCCAGGCAGAGCAGCCTCCTGAGGCTGATGGGCAGGGATCTAGGGAGATCATGCAGGCAGGATGTGAGGCCAGAGGCCGCCCACCGATGGAGGCAGATCCCAGCCTGCTGGGACCTGCTGGGGTGCCCCTGTGCAGCCATCTGAGCCTGCCAAGAGCTTGCCCCATGAAGACAGCTGACAAGGCGCCCGACTGTGCTGTGTTCTGCAGTTACTATAGACCCCTGGGGCATCCACTGAGAGCTGAAGCCTGACGCCCAATGGCACAGTGAATCATGCATGATGCCAGGAGCTGTGCTAGCAGCTCTACGTGCTCGTGCTAAAGTGCACCCTTAATTCTCAGAGCAGCCCAGCCGGGCACTGCAAAGGTTGTATAAAACTACCTGTGATGCCTCAGACTTAGGTCGTATAGGTCAAGAGGGCCAAGAATCTAGAGGAACAGATCGGGTATTAAAACCAGGGCTGTTCTCTGCACTCACTGGGCATCTTTCTGCACACTTATTTTTAAATTCACTCATAAGAATAGCACATTATAGGGCTGGGTGTGATGACTCCATGTGCATCTACAGTGCACAGTGCTCAACCCAGGTAACTAGCATTCCTAGCTCCTTTTACATTACATTAAGTATTCCCTGCTTTGGAGCCTTCTCATCTTCTAGCTCTTCATGAACAGTGGCACACTTGTAAAGTCTCGCCCCTTTCTGCTATGGGGCCCCAGAACACAGCTGAATTTGCTGTCCTTTACTCACTTTCCTCTTTCCCCTCCCACTCCCCCTTCTGGTCATCACCTGGTTTATTCACTTCTCCTACCACATCAACTTTTGGGTTCCTAAAGACAAGTGAGATTATGTAGCACTGGGTCAGATTATGTGCAAGTCCTGGACACCTGCAGGAGACTACGCTCTCGGGCCACCAAGGCAGCACCACCACCATTAATTAACCCTTGGGGATCAGGGATGCATGGGGAGCCCTGCCATCATTTTTCCAGGTGAGAGGCACTATCTGCCTCAGCAGCCTGCCTGTGGAGGACAGGAGGTGTGTCGGGACACATGGTGACTGAGGCCAGTGGGGACCAATATGCTAGGGAGTGAAGCGGCACAAGGACCATATGATGGCGGGTACATTATATCAGCTTGAAAACTGAGTTTAGAGACCTAAGAAAGTGACTCATCAGGGGCTGGGGAGATAGCTCCGAGGCACAAGTGCCTGCTGGGCAAGTGCAAGGTCGTGAGTTCGAACCCTGGTCCCACAAAAAAAAAAAAAAAAAAAAAAAAAAAGTGACTCATCAGGGGGCCAGGGTGCTCACCCCACAAATATCCTGAACTTGTGGAAGGTAAAAGAGTAGGACCAGGAGGTGGCACAGGTAGATGGCCGGCGTACAGTGTAAGGGAGAAAAAGAGGCCTGCTTACCTCTGCTCGTTGTTCTTGTTGTTTTGCTGTCTTTCACCACCTTGAACTGCTGCCCTCTGCCATGTGCCACCCTGCCTTGGAGCCAACTGATATATATGGACTGAAACCGCTACAAATTGTGCGCTCAATAAACCTTTCCTTTCTTAAAGTATAAAACCAACACAAGCTGTACTGCGAATCCCTTCTGTGGTGGCTATGCGGCTCCACAGGCAATGTGAACCGGCTGATGCCCTGGTTTGCTTCATTTTTTGACAGCAGGTACCATGCACACTGCCTGTGCACAACAGGTGCTCAATAAATATCTACTGAACAGCTGTTGGTGATCTCTGTGTCCCCAGGCCCTATGTGCACACATCAGTTTACTACTCAGCCAGATAAAGTCCAGGTTGTGTTTATTTAAGCAGAGTGAAATGGAACGGGGTAGCACTCAAACTTGTCATTGTCAACGCGAAGTCTATGACTCTATTAACTCACTAACCCACTAATTCATTGTACTGATTTCAGACACAGAGGCAGCACACAATGGGGACACTGCACTGCACAAAGTGGTAGTAAGGTAGTGGGTGGGGGGTGGGGGGTGGGGGTGGCCTATCACTGGGTGGTAGGGTGCACAAGGCCCAGCTTGCCGCCTGCTCTCCTACAGCCTGGGAACTAAGAGGTTTTTTTATTCCCAAATTGCTCAACAAAAAGTAGTACCAAACTGGGCATGGTGGTGCATGCCTGTACACCTAGCACTTGGGAAGATGAAGCAAGAGGACTGTCGTGGGTCTGAGGTCATCCTGGGCTACATCGTGAATTTAGGACCAGCATAAAGTAGTGAGACCCTGTTGTAACATAAACTAAACTATACTAAATTAAACCAGACCAGTAGTGTAGTTTACAGATACAGCCTCTGTCCAGCCTGCATAGGACCCTGAGATGGATTCCCACTGCCACTTAAAGAAACAAAACACCAAACAAAGAAGAACAAATAAATGGCGACTTTGTGACACGAAAATCCAATGCCAGTGTTCACAGCACAAGCTGTGCTGGACAGCCACCAGTCAGTTCACTCACGTGTAGACAGCACATGCTTTTCCTCCAGTAGTGCTGTGGAGCTAGGGAAGTACAGGGCTCAGGAAGGCTAAAGCACTTGCTCTCTGGCCCTGCAAGGGCCTTTCCCGTTTGCCAACCCCTGCTGGAGAAGCCACCAGGTATGAGGCAGTCAGAGCTCTGCCATGAAACGTGGCGTGAGACTCTGACCTGCCAGTGGACTTCCGGCCACGCCCTTCCCTTGGTGTGGGCCTGGCTTCTGCCAGTTCCCCATGCAGCCCCTATAGTTTGGGGATCTTGCTATCTTACCACCGCCCTGCACCAGGCCTCCCCATGTCACCCATTTCTTCCTTTTTTTAATTTTTAAAAATGCATTTGTTGCAGGGTCTACAGGGTCTCAATATGTAGACTGGACCCATAGTGATCCTCCTGTTTTCAGCCTCCCAAGTGCCGGGATTACAGGTGCGTGCCACCACAGCCAGTCTCAGTGCACCCCAGGGGCAGGGGCTGTGCTTGTGGTGCCAGGGGGAATCAAACCCTGGTCCCTGCGCCTGTTTTTAATCAGCCGAGCTATCTGGCTGGCCCTTCCTGTCCCTTTCTGACTACAGTCTGGAGTCAGCAGACAAGAGAGCCGGCCACTCACGTGGGTTGGGGAGCTGCGGTTACTCTCCTCCAGGAATTCCTCCAAGGTGACCATCTCGCTGCTGGGAGAGGCTGAGCAGGGCCGCACCCCAGGGAGTGCTGTGGCCTGGCTCTTCTTTTGGGCAGCCTCCTGGGGGACAGAACCGTTCCAGGGTGAGGAGTACTCATGGCGGCCGAGGGCGCTGTGTCCCAGGGTGCCTGGGTCCCTGCTAGGGATCAGGTCTTCACTGTTGAAGCTCTCGGAGCAGCCATGGAGCTGGTTGGAGGAACCTGGGCAGAGACAGGTGTGTACATCAGTCGGGAGTCCCTTGGGTGCTGTGCTGCCTCTGGCTCACTCAGCACCTACTCCAGAAAACCCAGGCCCCTGCCCTGAACCCCTGGCCTAGGGATGACACTGCCAGCTGAGATTCTGAATGTTCAGGGACTTTGGGGGACCCTTTTGGTGCTTCCCTTTGGCTTGTAGAAGCAAATTAACATGACATCAAACTTAAATGTAAGAAAGTTTTAGAAACACCTTCTCTCCCAGGACTACTAAGTTTTTTCCTGGGTTACAAAATACAGAACCCGGAAGTGAAAAGCCTGTGTACTGAGGTGGGAACTGTATACTGGAGTTCACCCGCTGAAAAACAGAGATGGCCACATTACTCCGAGTATGCCCTGGCACCGAGGCTACACGCATCTCTGTATCATGCTGATTTTAGTACCTGTGCTGCTGGAGTAAGCGCTGATGTTTAAATTATTAGCAGCTACTGTACTCCCTAGCCCTCAACCATTCATTAGGAGTCTAGTGAGCACCTACTGCATGCTCGTCAGTTGGTCACCAGCCTTTTAGAGCTTTCAATGAAACAAAACAGCCCGCTGTCGCATGGCTGCAACAGGTTTGCCACTACTGTGCTAGATGCTCTTCCAGGACCATATGGAGGCTAAGAAGAAAAAATCTTTCTTAAGAGTTTATGGGGCCAGGGATATAGTTCAGTGGTGCAGCACCTGGCTGGCAAGTGTGAGTTCCTGAGTTCGAGTCTCTAGGGCCAAAAACAGACAGAGACAGAGTTTTTTTTTTTTTTTTTTTAATATCATGGCCCACTCAGCCTACCCTGGGGATGGGACTGGTGTAGCATATGGTGTCGGGGATCAAACCTTGGTTCCTGAAGTTGTCTAAACTTGCCTAAGCAGGCACTTTAGACCACTAGGCCATCTCACTGGCCCACGGAGAGACTGAGAGTACAGTCCCAGGGAAAAAGGGCACATGACAACATATACATTCTTCCTAATGCACAGCGATTGCTCGTTTATGAAGAGAGATCACAGCCTAAATCAAAACCTAAACTTTACAACATTTAAAAGAATCAAGGTCATCTCCACTTCACTGACCACAGTGGAGAGGCCAGGATGATGTAACCCACACATGCGTGTGACTTGCCCCTGTCCTCAGAGCAGGAGGCAGAAATGAGCTGAAATTAAATCCCTTCCAAGCCCCCATCTGTGCTTGAAGTCACGCTTGAAGTCACACTGTGTGGCCTACACATGCTTCATGGTTTCTCTAGCTTGCTGCTCACCAGTTTTTAAGCTCTTAAGAATAACACCAGAAAAAAGAAAAAAGAATAACACCAGCCCAGAGCCAAGCATCTACCTAAGCACTTAAAGGACTCCGGGACAGCCATACCTTTGAGGCTCAGAGGTGAGCTGTTGCTGGACGGGTTTCTGCTGCTCTCCAAGCTGCTTGGCCGGGACACTGAGAGGAAACCGTGATGTTTAAAATAAGAGGCCACAGTCACACAGACCCCAGGGGAATCCATCTCCTCTGAGCGACTTATAATGCCTGGGCGAGTGAGGGCCGGGGAGAGCTATGGATGCCCTGAACGCTCCCGGAGTAATTTGGTGGCACCAACAGGATGCCAGGCCTGGCACGGAGCAGGCTGAGGATGCCCAGCAGCCTTGGCCATCAGTCTCCACTAGGGTACAGGACCACGGTTGAAAACAATTTCAGCATTGAAGGAAATCTCCCTGAGCTGAGCACAGAAAGCAGACAGAGGACTGCCCTGGGTAGACCAAGGGTCCCAGTGGGGGCTGGCAGTGGTGGTGGTGGGGCGGGTGGGCAGCCAAATTCCTGTGGAGCTTTCCGGGACACAAGTGACCAGCCCCTTCCAAGAGAGGGATAAAGTGCTGTTCTAGGCAGTCTGTGGACACGTGGACACACGTCTAAACGTGTGCCTGTGCAAGGGGTGGCATCCCTGCAGGTGACCACAAGAGGAGGTGCTGGGACTACAGGACAAAAAGAAAAAGAAGTGAATGCTTCTCCTGCTGGTTTGCCATCATCAGCTCCTCTGTGTGATTTGCGTCAAAGTTAGATCTCTTCCCAAGAGAAAACTCAAGGATTACACAGCAAGCATGGAAGGTACACAGCCCTCCTGGCTGCCACGCATGCTGCCCAAGTGGGCATGCTTGGTGCTGCCCTGCTGCAGACCCTGGGAAGGCAGGCACCACCCCCTGCAGAGAGCAGGCTGGTCCTGCCAAGGCTCGCAGACCTTTCAAGCTTCCTCCTCCAGCAGCGCTCCCCAGCTAGTGTCTCCTGAGAAAACAGCCATCCTGCTGGCTCGGTGCCCCTGGGGGCCTGGGACATCCCATCATCCTGCAAGCCCCAGCCCAAACAGGTGTCTGGCAGCAGAAACTCGTGGGGTGCCCAGGGAAGAGCTGCTCAGGTTTCCCAGATCTGTGGGGCACCCAGTTCCCAAGTGCTCAGTAGACTAAATAAATGGCACTTTGGGAGGAGCCAAAACAGACTCAGGGCTCAGCAACAGCGAAACAGCCGTGAGGTTGCCTCTGAGATGGGAAATCTCAGATGCACAGGTGCGCAACTCTCGGGACAAAAGGCTGTGTCAAACAGAAATGGCAACACCAGTCAGCGGCCCCCAAACAGCACCGCACAGCAGATCCTGCCCCTTCCCTCTTGTGACCAGAGGAGCTGTGGACGCAGATATCTCGGGAAGACCCCAGCCACACAGTGAGATGTTCAAAGCAAATAGGGTGGCCTCCTTCCGCCATGTGGCCTCCTCTCGGGAGGGAACAAGGATTCCCAGGGCAGTGTTGTTGTTGTTGTTGTTATTATTATTATTATTATTATTATTATGGCTCAGCCTGCCTTGGGGGTGGGACTGGCACGGCATGGGGTGCTGGGGATTGAACTGTGGTCCCTGCAGCTGCCTAAGCTTTCCTGAGCAGGCACTTTAGACCACTGAACCATCTCACTAGTCCATCCCAGGACAGTGGTCTTACCATAGAGACTATGTTTACTTATAGAAATCCTGTTTAACTTGGTGCACCCATGTCAGCATCTTCACACTTCAGACATAGCAGGCAGGAGAGGGGATCACCCTAGTTCCCTCTCATACCCACTGCCAGCGCGTCTGATACACCCTGAACCCAATGTAAGAAAGAAGCTTTTTTTGACTTTTTTGAGACAGGGTCTCATTATGCAGTTCAGGCTGGCCTTGAACTCACTTTTGCAGCCCAGGCTGGTCTCGAACTTGCACTGATCCTCCTGCCTCCGCCTCCCAAGTGCTGGGATTATAGGCATGCACCACCACTCCTGGCTGAAAAAACTTTTTTAAGGATTATTTTCCTAGGCTTCTAGGGTTGCTTTTCAAAAACTGAGTGTTGGAGTATAGCTCTGGAGAGGGCCTGCCAGGAACAGGGGAGAAAATGGGGTGAATCTCTACCATAAAGGAAGAGGCAAAGAGAGCGAGGAGGAAAGGGAGGAGGGAGGACAGAAAGGAGGGAGCAGCGGATGGGAGAGGAAGGAGGGGGGGCAGGGGGGAGAGAAAGAAGGGCAGGAAAGGCAGAGGAGAGCATAAGCCAAGACAACCTGGAAGTTCTGAGGAGCCTGGGGTCGTTACTGTTTCCTCTCCGGCAGAACTTTATAGCACCTTAATTCAAAAGACATGTTTAACTTCTAATGGTTTTTTCTTTTTTTTTTTTTTAATTTTATTTATTTTTCTTGTTTCAGAACCTTTGTTTGTTTATTCACTCATTTTCTATGGCCGGCTCAGCCCGCCCCGAGGGCAGGGCTGGCGCAGCATGTGGTGCTGGGGATTGAACCGCGGTCCCTGAAGCCGCCCAAGCTTCCCCAAGCAGGCGCTTTAGACCACTGAGCCATCCCGCCAGGCCCCTAACTTCTAATGTTTTTCTAAGACCTACCACAGCTGAGAGCTGCCTGAAAGTGCGGTTCCCTGTGTGAGGGGCGAGGGGCGCCTTAGTGCAGGGGCATCAGAGCTTCCCAGACCAGGCTGCTTGCTGTTAGAGGTACTGGAGGGGCGTGGGCAGCGGTAGGCACTTAGGCCTCTGGACAGGACAGAAGGGGGAGTCAGGGAGATCCCAGGAAAGTGCCATGGACCAAAACCTGCCCTGGGACCCCAGCCTGAGAGACCCCGCAGGGCCACTCACTGTGCTGCCTGTGCTGGGCGCCCTCGAGCTCCAGGGACGGCTCACAGAGGTTGTCATCCGAACTGCAGCCTGCAGGAGGAGCACAGTGGGTGAGCCACGCTGACACCTGCACCATCTGCCAGTGACCCTGCCTGTGCTGCATAGCTGGTGGTGACCCTAGGACCGCCCGCGTAGTGGAAGTGTCCAGCTCTAAGGAAGACAGTGCCTTGGGGACCTGCTTTTTCATCATCCCTTAATTTCCTAGCTTGGAAGAGGCGTGAGGAAGCGCGGGCACCTGTGGGGACGCCAGCAGCCAGCCAGGCAGCCCTGTACCCTGAGCTCCTACCCAGATGGACCCAGGAACCCGCCCACAAGACCTGGCCAGGAACAGGAGGGTCTCCACTCTTGCAATGACTCCCGGGAGCGTGAGGATCCCAAGTGCAGGGGTCCTGGGCTGTGTTGCCTTTTGGTTTTGCCTGATAAATAAGCCTGTGTGTGTCCAAGGCTTCTAGAGCCCAGAGTGTCTTCAAGAAAAGCAACCTTCTTCCTCCAGAAGTCGCACACTCACAGGCGGGACAGGCAGGGCAGGGAAGAGGTAGTCACCTTCGACTCCTTCAGAGGGTTTCTTTCATCTCAAGTTCTACGCCATCTTTTCCCATCTCGGGTATTATTTAAGTTTCCAGCTACACATCCAACCCTGCTCTTTCGTTGGCCTCCTGTTCTTATTCACCGGCACAGCAGCTTCTCTTATCTCTGACTACTAATGCTGGGCATCTCTGCTCCATGAACTCTGAGTTACTCTGGGTGCTGCTCTCCCCAGGGTTGCACAAGCTTTGGCACCAAACGCTGACTAAGCCACTCCACTCTCCAGCTCCTGAGATTACTCAGACTTCATTCTCATGCCTGAAGATCTGAACATACAAAGCCCTGATGCCCTATAAGTTCCTCCAATCTTTTCTTCACTGGATTTTTTTTTGTCAGAACCAGGGATCAAACTCAGGACCTTGTACTTGCCAGGCAGGCATTTGTGCCCCTGAGCTATCTCCCCAGCCCAGTTCCCCCAGTCATGTTCACAGCGTAGGACACTGGGCTCCAGCTTTGTCAGTGGACTTCCAGGCCAGACACCTGCTCTGGAGAAACCTCCAGATTCCCAGAGTGAGGGAACAAGGGTGGTCTCCTGGCTTAGCCCACACCTGGTGCTCAATCCCACTTCAGGTTTTGTTGGGGGCTACCTGAGGCCACCAATATCCACTTGCTGCAGGGGTGGGGGCAGGGGAGGTTCTGAGCTTTCTCCATGACACCTGGACTCCTGGTGGTTGACTTGTCTCAAGTCTCTGGCTGGTGAGCAGAGCTGAGACCCAAGGCTGCACCTGTGACACCCAAGGTCATCAGTGTGGCTCCCACTTGCCTCTGAACTGGGGTCTTTTGGAAGGATCCAGGCTCAAGCCACCCCTCCAGATGAGACCACACTCACCTTTGGTGGGACTTGGGTGTCGGGGGATGGGCGTGGAGCTGGAGGGGGTTGCTGCGATGGCCGAGGCCAAACACATCCGGGAGCCTAGCTCTGCGGGCCAGGGCTTTGTGGCTGGGTCTGCAGAGGCCTCCGTGTGGTCCAGGTTGCTTCCGTGTGGGGACCCTCGCTTTGGTTTTAGATCCCCAGGGCCTGGGGCAGAAGAGGACACTGAAAAATGAGTCTTCTAAAGCTGTGTGTAGGCGGGGCAAGCACACTGAGGCCTGAAGCAGGCGTAGCGCACACAGGGACCACAGAAGCTAGGTGCTGCCCCTCCCACCCCAAGGTGAACAGGGTCCTCAGCTTGGCTCAACCCCTCAAGGCCACTATGGCTCCAGGGTGCGTTGGACTGCCAGCCCAGGAGAGTTCAGGATAAACCTCCACTCCGACAGAGTCCAATACAGGGCCCTGCTCTCCCGGCCCTTGGGCCCCCAAGTTATGACTCCTCTGCTTAGGACCAAGCCCAACCTGAGCCCCACATGTAAATAAAGGAAGGAGGAAGCCCCCTAGGGTTCCAGAAAGAAGTCTACTGCCAATCTCTCAATTGTCTTAACCTCCCAAACAGAGAAGCCCGGATCTGCGCACTGTGAGATGGTCCACCCTGTATCCTAGGCTGGTGGGTGGTGATGACTGTTCTACCAAGAATACTTTTTTTTGTCTTTTTGAGACAGGGTCTTGCTATGCAGTTCAGGCTGGGCTTGAGCTCACTTTTGTAGCCCAGGCTGGTCTTGAACTAATCCTCCTGCCTCAGCTTCCCAAGTGCTGGGATTACAGGTATGCGCCACTATGCCCAACAAGAATACATACACTCTTGTGCAAGAAAAAAGAACTATTAAAAACAAGTGGAGGGGCTGGGGAGATAGTTCCGAGGCACAAGTGCCTGCTGGGCAAGTGCAAGGTCGTGAGTTCGAACCCTGGTCCCAAAAAAAAAAAAAAAAAAACAAGTGGAGGGGCCCAGTAGGATGGCTCAGTGGTCTAAAGCACCTGCTTAGGAGGCTTAGGCAGCTGCAGAGACTGCAGTTCGATCCCCAGTACCACATGCTGCGCCAGCCCTGCCTTCAGGGCAGGCTGAGTCGGCCATAAAAATAAACAAAAGTTCTGAAACAA